>JARBWK010000001.1:28990898-29071239 GCA_030556195.1 Anolis apletophallus
TTTTTGTAAAACTAACATGTTTACATGTATGTATACATCGATAATAATCACATGTCCATATATATTATAGAGGTTAAGAGGAGTAAACTAGTTATGAATCAGTAGGACCTATTTCCCAACAGCAGAAAAACAGAAACACATGGTTCTCTCCATAACATCTCCCCAAACACCTGACATTATCTAGACAGAATTCTAAGGTGTCCTGCTCTTGAGCTGATTATTTGTCTCCCACTACAACCAGAATGGAGTTGAGGCTTTTTTATTAGGGCTCTAGGTAACCCAAAATGCACTTATCCCCATAAGCATCATTCCAAACAGTTAAAGATTTGCTCAAATGATGTAATTACTTAGATGTGTGTGATCAATTAAAAAATGATTCAAAATTCATTACAAATCTAGGGTCACTGGCATTTCATTTCTAAATTGTTTCTAAAGTATAGGTAGTGAAAAATTGTTATCATAATGAAGAAATGAAATTTTTGTTTCTATTTCATTATAGTTATTGCACATAATTACTATAATTGGGAAAAAATTCATGGGCTCCTATCTCCATCATTTTTAAATCTCCTGGTAGAAACATTTGCTCCTGTTTCCCCAAATTTCAGAATGTTTCATGTATCCACAAATTTTTGGAAATTTTCAAATTTGTAGAAACATTTTTTAAAAAACTGCAAGAGTTTGAATTTTATGCAGCAAATAACCAGGCCAAAAATCTCCAGAAGTTTCAAAAAGATTCACACATCTACAATTTTGGATGGATTTTAAAAAATTTAAACAAAAACAATATATTCCTCAAAAAAGTGACAACAGTAATCCTCTTGATTGTCTGTCTGTCTTAAGACACAAAATCACATAACTTAAACTTAGCTCAGATTTATACTACTACTTACTTACTTTGGTCCTCGGTTGCCGGTTGCCTACCCTGGACGGCGAACGGCTTAGTCCATCGCCTGTTGTTAAGAGCCTGGGTGTTTACTTGGACCCCCTGCTGGCCATGGAGACCCAGGTCTCTGCGGCCAGCAGGGCGTCATTTTTCCACCTACGACAGGCTAGGCGACTGGCGCCCTACCTTTCCAGGAACGACCTGGCCACGGTGATCCAAGCGACGGTCATCTCGAGATTAGACTACTGTAACGCCCTCTACGTTGGCCTTCCCTTGGTGACAGTTCAGAAACTCAAGCTAGTGCAGAATGCCGCCGCGCGCTGCTGACGGAACGTCGGTAAGGGAGCACATCACGCCCATCCTGCGGCAACTGCACTGGCTACCTATTGAGTACCGAATTGCCTTCAAGGTGTTGGTATTAACCTTTAAGGCTCTACACGGCCTAGGGCCTGCGTACTTGAGGGACCGCCTTGCCCCGTACATTCCCCCGAGATCACTACGCTCTGAGGAGGCGAACTGGCTCCTGATTCCATCGGTCCGCGCCTGTCACCTGTCTGCCACCTGTCTGCCACCAGACATTTAAAAAATGTTTCTACAAATTTGAAAATTTCTACAAATATGAAAATTTTCTCTGTGGCGGCTCCGGTACTCTGGAACTCTCTCCCGGACGATGTCCGAGCCGCCACGGAGCTACTCCCGTTTCGCAGGGCTTGTAAGACTGCCCTGTTTAGAATGGCCTTCAGCTAGACGAATCTGCCGAACGTACCCATCTTCCTAATTAGCATCCTGGTTCAGGAACGCCATGGCATGTCTGTAATTTTAATACGGTATCGGTTGTATACTGTTTTACTATGTGTTTTATGTTGATTTTATTGTACGGCAACAGGGACGCTACTTGTTTGCCGAATTTTTATGCTGTTATCCGCCCCGAGCCTGCAGGGAGGAGCGGAATACAAGATGGAACAAATAAATGAAATAAATAAATAAATAAATAAGATTCAATAATTTCATGTATTATTATTAAACTGACTCTAAATGACTGATGCCACCCATTGCTGTACACTGCATTGTAGGAAATGTAGTTTAGGGCAGGGCAATGCAAAAGCATTATCTGCTTCAGGGGGGCTCCCCTTCCTAAACTACATTTCTAAGATGAATGCTGTGTCCTCAGTCTTCTGTCCATTAACTTTGCTAGTGCCACCCCCAGTGCCTTTGCTTATAGCAACGATCAGACCAAAGAAAAAGGATTGATTTCTAAAACAATGTTCTCTTGGCTTTACCAAAGTTGCTTAATGCTTATACTGAAAATTAAACTGACCTTGGGTGGCATCCAAAAGTTACAGAATATTAATTAAAATGATTGGTGAGTGTTTCAATTTCTGAATTCCCCCCTCCCACACACACCTTTCCTGCATGTTTCTAATATTTATTTGTATGCATGAATTTAAGAAATTTGATCCAAAAACAAATTAAAAATGAAATTTTGCACATTACATTATGGATTTATCAGACAATCACGAGATATATCACATGCACAATATGAGCTGCATACAGCGAGAAAAAATTACAAGCCCTAATAATGGAGGAGAACCAATAAATATACCATAATGTGTTAGCTTGCCTTAGCAGCCTAAATGCAAATTTAGTCTTCTTCTCAGACAAAAATAGATATTTAAAAGTCATGATGCAAGGTAGATCTCTATGTCATTGATCTTCCTGATAACTGGGAAAACCCCCCAAATAGCATTCCTTTGTGCAAGCAAAGACATATTTGCCCATAGGTGTTTTCAAGGTAGAATAGAGCAGAACAGGGAATATATTACTTTGTAAGGAAACAGCCAGGCTTTAAACAAATGGTTGTGATATGAAAGGGGCAGTAACTGATTTCCTATGAATCATATGCTGGTTTTAGAAACTACATATTTTAATTAATTATGGCAGCTTCAGAAAATTAACAAGATTGAAAACCATCATTTCATTCTCATTATTAGATTTATAATTTTTGAATTATATGATTGCAGGAGATGGGTGATTCCTCTAATACAATCAGCTCATTTATATCACTTTAAGCCACAAAATGTTTACAGAAAATAGTGAATTCTTGGTAGACACTGATTATCTGGATCCGGCACAGTCTGGCTTCAGGCTGGGACATGGCACTGAGACAGCCTTGGTCGCCTTAGTGGATGATCTACGCCTGGAGCTTGACAGGGTGGGGGGGATGTCCCTGTTGGTTCTGCTGGACCTCTCAGCGGCCTTCGATACCGTTGATCACGGTATCCTTCTGGGACGCCTTGCTGGAATGGGCCTTGGAGGTACTGCATTCCAGTGGCTCCAGTCCTTACTCGAGGGTCACTCCCAGAAGGTGTTGCTAGGAACTCCTGCTCGACCCTATGGCCATTGTACTGTGGGGTCCTGCAGGGTTCAATACTGTCCCCTATGTTATTTAATAATTACTCATGTAATTATTCCATGATGATTTTTCCCCATATAATTAATGAAGCCGTTGGGGGAGATCATCTGGAATTTCGGGGTGCGGTGTCGTCTGTACGCAGATGATGTCCAACTCCGTCACTCCTTTCCACCTGCTACTAAGGAGGCTGTTCAAATCCGGAACCGGTGCTTGGCCGTTGTAACGGACTGGATGAGGGCTAACAAATTGAAACTAAATCCAGACAAGACAGAGGTACTCCTGGTCAGTCATAAGGCCGAACAGGGCATAGGGTTACAGCCTGTGCTTGACGGGGATACACTCCCCCTGAAGACGCAGGTTCGCAGTCTGGGAGTGATCCTGGACTCATCGCTGAGCCTGGAGCCCCAGGTCTTGGCGGTGGCTGGGATAGCTTTTGCACAGTTAAAGCTTGCGCGTCAGCTGCACCCATACCTTAGGAAGTCTGACTTGGCCACGGTGGTCCACGCTCTGGTTACATCCCAAATAGACTACTGCAATGCTCTCTACGTGGGGTTGCCTCTGAAGACTGCTCAGAAGCTGCAATTAGTCCAACGTTCGGCAGCCAGGTTACTAACAGGAGCAGGACACAGGGAGCATACAACTCCGTTGCTGCACCAGCTCCACTGGCTGTCAATTAGCTTCCGGGCACAATTCAAAGTGCTGGTTTTAACCTACAAAACCCTATACGGTTCTGGCCCAGTTTACCTGTCCGAACGGATTCTCCCCTATGAACCATGAAGAAAACACCCAAGGTTCATTTGCAATAATGTTAAAAATTAAAAGATGTATGGAATAATCCTGGGTGCTCCTGGAATTGCTCTCTCCTAGCATAATGAGCAGGAAATTGTTGTGGTGTCATCAGGGAAACTTTAACTTATTGAAATCCTATGAATGAGAGTCTTCCAAAAGGCCCTGTTAGCTATTGCATAGGTTATAAACTGTAAGACTATGGCTTCCTTGATTGATTCAATACACTAGTAGTGTGGTCTTCACCTTTTCCTACTACCTTTCCATTTTACAAAGCATTACCTTTTTCAATTAAACATGTTGCCCATTTAGTCATGTTGGCTTCTAGTGAGAATTCATGGTTCATTTGTAGTCAGATCCATTTTGTGGTGATCCATGGCATGCACACAACTCCTTACTAGCACAACATTTCAAATGATTATTTTCTGTTCAGCTTTTCACATCCCAATTTCACTGTCCATGATCACACAGAGACATCAGAAATACTGCAATGTGAATAAATATGATTTTAGTATTTAATTTTATTTATTTATTTATTTAAAACTTTTGTACCCCGACATTCTCACCTTTATCGAGGGACTCAGACCGGCATAACAGCAAAAATTCAATGCTATAAATTTAAAAACAACTACAACAACATATTAAAATACATAAAAACTCAACATAAATGTCACGATGCAGGGTCTCGGCCCGGCCCCTTAATCACACACACAGAGACGGTAATCAGCTAACTATTTATTGAATAATAAAAAACAGGTGAAAAGGATAATTGTCCATAAAAGTATCAAAGTAGCAATAAAAGGTAAAGTGTTCTTAGGAAAATCCAAAGGCAAAAGCTTGGTAAAGGTTCCGCAAAACAATGCGGATCAAAACAGACTTGGTCCGTGGCAAGGCAAACAAGGCAAAGTTCAAGAAAGCAAGACCAAGAAACTTCTTGGCAAGGTACGAGCCTCAATCCTGGCTCCGTGGATCTTCACTCGCTTCACTCCCTTCAGATCAGAAGTGGCCGAGTAACTGAGGATCCGTTCCCATGGATCCTATACTTAATTCCCCTGGTGAGACCCTCGCCGCTCTAGGCTGCAGCGCCAATCTGTGCTTCGGGATCTAGCGCTCCTCTGGCGCTCTAGGCTTCAGTGCCATTCCCTCCTGCTAGACTCAATGCTCCGTCTCCTATCAAAGCTCCGTCCTTGCCTCCCAGCACCTGGGTCACTATCTTCATGAGAGCCGAACTCCCTTTCAGCTTCCATGGGCTCATCCTCCGCTGTTTCCCTGATCCTCTCCTGCGACCCGTAACCACCTGGTTTCTCATACTGCACTTTCAGTGTCAGCCTGACTTTCCCAGCTATCATAGCCATCAGGCCAGCCATCATCCCAGGCCAAGTTCTCTGTGGGAGATGAAGGCCCAACTAACTCATCGTCCCCTTCCTCCATGTCCTCATCAGCTACAGCTGGCCCTAATGCAAGTGGGACCCCCGATGCCGCCCACTGCCCCCCAGGCACGAAAGGGAACTGGATTGCTACAATAAAACCACATCGCCATTAAAACAATTCCACTCAATCTGTAAATGTGGTCATACATTCAGACAACAGCCAATCTCAGCCTACTCTGGGAAGGCTTGGTTCCACATCCAGGTCTTCACCAGCCTCCTAAAGGACAACAGAGAGGAGGCAGATCTGGCATCACTTGGTAGGGAGTTCCACAGCTGAGGGGTGACCACAGAGAAGGCCCTGTTTCTCGTCCCCACCAGCCATGCTTGCAAAGCCGGCGGGACCAAGAGCAGGGCCTCTCCGGAGAATCTTAATGTTCTTGATGGTTCGTAGGGGAGAATCCATTCGGACAGGTAAACTGGGCCAGAACCGTATAGGGTTTTGTAGGTTAAAACCAGCACTTTGAATTGTGCCCGGAAGCTAATTGGCAGCCAGTGGAGCTGGTGCAGCAAGGGAGTTGTATGCTCCCTGTACCCCATTCCTGGCTGCCGAACATTGGACTAATTGCAGCTTCTGAGCAGTCTTCAGGGGCAACCCCACGTAGAGAGCGTTTTAGTAGTCTATTTGGGATGTAACCAGAGCATGGACCACCGTGGCCAAGTCAGACTTCCCAAGGTACGGGCGCAGGGGGAACTATCAGGTATTTTCCTAGCTACCCTTCCAAGTTTTCTGATTTCTTCAGCGCAGTCTCCATTTTGATTTGTGGTTGAGCAAGATATAAAAAATTCTGAACCAATCTCAATAAAATGGTGAAGAGTAGAGACATCACACTGGCAATGAAGATTTGCATAATTAAAGCAATGGTAGTTCCTGTAGTAACCTATGGATGTAAGAGCTGGACCATAAGGAAGGCTGATCGAAGGAAGATAGACGCTTTTGAACTGTGGTGCTGGAGGAAAATTCTGAGAGTGCCTTGGAACCTGAGAAGATCCAACCAGTCCATACTTCAGGGAATAAAAGCCTGACTGCTCATTGGAGGTAATGATATTAGAGGCAAAGATGAAGTACTTTGGCCACATCATGACAGGAAAGCTTAGAGAAGACAATGATGCAGGGGAAAATGGAAAGAAAAAGAAAGAGGGGTTGACCAAGGGCAAGATGGATGGATGGATGGCAGGCATGTAGCTGGGGGGGGGGGGGCTTGGGGGGCTTCAGGAACATAGGAAGGTTTTCAGTTGTTTCCTGAAAGAGGGCAGCAATGGAGCTGTCATTTGGGAGAGAGTTCCAGAGATGGGGGGCAATTGCAAAGAAGGCTCGCTCACTCGCTCGCTCGCTCTCTCTCTCTCTCTCTCTCTCTCTCTCATCCCCACCAGCTGGTTTTGGGACAGGGGTGTGATTGAGAGAAGGGGCTCTCCTGATGATCACAGTGTCTAGGCAGATTCATATGATGAGAGGCAGTTGGTTAGGTAGTCTGGATCCAAACTGTTTAGGGTTTTAAAGGTAACAACCAGCACTTTAAATTTTGCCTGGTAGCAGATCGGGAGCCAGTGGAGTCACCATAATATGGGAGTTGTTCTCTCCCTGTGTGGTGCTTCTGTTAATAACTTGACAGCTGACCTTTGTACCAGTTGAAGCTAGTTAGGGCTTGTCTACACTATCCCCAAACTCCATAATCATTGCTGATGGACTCCTAGCAGCCTTCACAACAAACAGCGCCATTGCCATCTGGTAATAATCACAGCCCCCCCCCCATTTTGCTTTCAAGTTGGAGGATATGTTGTAGTTGGCAAGAAACTCCAGAGTATCCCAGGGTTTCAGGCCAATCTGGAAAGTCAGATTGGATTCAAGTCTGCCCAATCTGCTGTCCATATGGACACTGCCATTATCACCCCTGTGCTGACCAATGCAGGGAAAGGGGATGGATCATGCCCATGTAGCCAGTCACAAGCTGCATCCAAGCTCTTGGTCACAGTAAATATTTTTGCAGTTTTCAGAATTTGGTGTCTGTACAATCAGCAAGAAAGAGGGTAAATTGCCCACCATCCTTCTTGATGGTGACACAATATTCCCATTCAGCAGAGATATTTGAGATAGCCAGAAGCTCAGATGGAGCTCTGTGGCTGACTAGGAGCAGTGGTAGCAGCAGCAGTAGCAAGCCAAGCAGAGTGGATGCAGTCCTGGGCCATCAAGACAATAGCTCCAGGTTTAGTATGTCAATGATGAATCCAGCTCTTCTGGGCAGATTTATACAGGACTAAACTGCTGGGAATAGATGAGCCCACAGGCTCTTTTTAATAGGTTCTACTGACCAGTGCATAGAAGCTAAGCAGACAAATAATGAAACAATGGAAACATTAAAATGAATGTATAGCTTTAAGCAGAAAGATGATAAAATCTAAACAGATGTATAGCTTTAAACAGAGCTATATGTCTATGTAAGTATTCTTACTGTTTTTCTGTGAATCTAACACATAAAAACTGAAGTGCTCTCAAGGTCAAATAGGCTGAACATGTTATTCTGTTTAGTAAATAGGGAAATTGAACTGAAACAAATTTGTAAGTGATTGGGTCTATAGTTCTGGCAGAATGTGCATGCCTTTTAGTGCAGATGTTATCTTCCATAGTTTTAAGGGAGTAAGAGATAACACTTTCATTCCTGACACCTGTCACATTCTGAGAGTACTATAATTATCTCCTGTTACATCAGCCATTGCAGACATTATATGTAATTTCATGGGCATAGTTATTGCTGCACTCTCTACAACAGGAATGTGTTTGCACTGTCAAACGCATAATGAAAAATACCCCCTCCTCATTGTATGGTTCTGAGGAGTTCAAGAAGAATTATTATGGAAATTATATACACCTGAAATACCACACATAGTTTTCTTCACATATATGATTAAAGTAACTCATGTCTCCATACGTAACAAAGCAGTTTTCTCTACTTGTATAATAATAATATTCTCTCACATGACCCTTCATTGTAGTCATGAAGGTGGGAGGAATTCTTTTCCAGCATAAAATTATCCCACCTCAATCTGTTGCGACACCTCCTACAACAAGGTATCTATCTGTGATTGCAGACCTGGCAAGTTAAAATCTATTATGCTTCCAAACAAATGACTGAGATGATAAAAAAAAATGTATAGGAGAAAACCATTCATTCTGGAATCATAGGTGTGTATTAACATGAATGTATTGTTCATGTACTACCCAGAGTAAAATCAGTGTGTGATAAGCTGTATCTAAAGTTGCAGTTTTCCCTATGGTACTTTTAAAACAACAATATGGAATAAAAATTGTGTCATAACAGGCTTGCCCACACATAGGGTTGAGTGATGAAATTTACGCGTATCTGCTCCTGTATGAGTTGGAAGAAGGGATTAGTAAGAAATTCGGGCATCTTGTTAATGGAATATGTAAACATAACTCAATCTTCCTCTGAGTGACTCTTTTTGGTTGATGGAGAGGTTGATATTCTGTTTATACTGACCAAAGCCCTGGCAGATCTTGCATTGTTTCCATGGTTATTTCATGTGTGATAGAGTGTAGGTGTTGTCAGTTGCACATGAGTGCGAGGCTGAGGTAGAGGAGTCTGGGGCAAGGAATATGAAATGGGTTACTTGTGAGCAGGGCTCTGATGAGGAGTGTCAGAGGAAAAGGATAAGGCAAATACTTAATGAGTCCTCTGATGAAGATACTTTTCTGGGGTTTTCTCAGGATGATGGGTCTGGTGGTGAAGGGGAGTCTATGATGGATGGGGATGAGGGTTCATCGGGCTCAGATGATATGGACTGGACTAAGATACAGCAAGTTCGGGAAGTTTGTGAGGAACCAACTAGTAGTGACTTGTTTGTGAAGTTTACTAGGGATGGGAATTGTCCTGAAGACAATCAGTCTTCCTGCTGGGGCAATGTAAGTCGTGGCAGGAGAAGGGAAGATTGGCACGAGAGACAAAGGGCAGCATGTGAAGCTGTTGTGGCAGCTGAAAGGGTTGATGACGGGATGTTAGCTCAATCAAGTTCAGATGAAGATTTGTGAATAAGAGGGTTTGGAAAGTAACCATTCCCTTGCAGCTAGCAAAGTGTTGCTCTGTTGCCTGTATCCTGTCTTGTCTTGCTGCATTCCTGTGGACTAATTCTTGGACGTGAGTTTGAACCCTGGACTTCTTCACTGACTGGTATTGCATTTACGGGGGGGTCCGCATCTTGTTTCCTCTGTATTGCTACACTACGTTTACTTCCTGTGTGCTAGTTGCTGTGGCCACTGTTCCTGCTCTTCCATTACGACTTTGGACTGGTTTAAACTACTCCGCTTTGCTGACTTCCCCCTTTGGAGTGACTATGGACCATCTGGACGCTGTTTTGCTGCTTGGATGACAACATCAGCTTTAGGATGATACTTAAGAACATAAGAACATCCCGCAACCCCGCGGGATTCAAAATAAACAAAGAAAAAACCCAAATTCTAGTAAAAAATCTGACGGAAGAAGCGAAACAGCAACTCCAGGAAAAAACGGGGATGAGAATATCGAATAAGGTGAAATACCTGGGGGTGACCATAACCCCAAAAAACTCCAAGCTCTTCAAAAACAATTATAAACTAAAGTGGGAAGAAATTAAGAAAGATTTGAATAACTGGTCAAAGCTCAATCTATCGTTTCTAGGGAGGGTGGCATCAGTAAAAATGATGGTACTGCCCAAACTAAACTTTTTATTCGCATCTCTCCCCGTAGTTAGGAAAGAGGCACAATTCAATATCTGGGACAAGGATCTTTCAAAGTTCATTGGGGGGGGGGGGGAACCCAGAGTAAGATGGAAAACTCTGCAACAAACAAAAGATAAGGGAGGCATCGGTATTCCAAACCTAAAATGCTATTTCGAAGCCAACTGCCTCAACTGGCTGGGGGAGTGGTGTAGACTAAAGAATGATAGACTGCTGGATTTGGAAGGCTTTGATTTGAAATTCGGGATGCATTGATATCTGCATTATAACAAAGTAAAAACAGACAGAAACTTTACAAACCATAGTACAAGAAATACCCTGTTAAAAACATGGAATAAATACAAAAAAAAATTGGATCAAAAATCCCACTTTGGACATCTCCGATGAAAGCGTACAGAATTCATCAACTATACAATAGGAGATGGTTGACATACAATGACACTCTAAGTTGGAATGGCAGTAAATATGAA
Organism: Anolis apletophallus; assembly: GCA_030556195.1. Taxonomy (NCBI): domain Eukaryota; kingdom Metazoa; phylum Chordata; class Lepidosauria; order Squamata; family Anolidae; genus Anolis; species Anolis apletophallus. The sequence goes on from JARBWK010000001.1 coordinate 29,001,607, forward strand.
TTACGGACCAAGGAGCAGATTGAGGTGGACAAGGAAATAGATTGGTTCTCATACCTTCAATTAAGGGAAAAATATAGAGAAGATATAAAAATTGGGTTTGAGGACACCCAAAACGAGATTGAAAAGGTAATATTTGATGACAAACCAAAAAAAGTAGGACGTATATACAAAACCCTGCTAAATTGGATTCAACCAGGGAAAAATGATGAGAACCACAAAGTGCAATGGTCCAGAAACATAGGTTTTAAGATCAAAGAAGACACTTGGAGGGCCATATGGAAAAACAATGTCAACATCTCCTACTGCCACAAATATAGGGAAAACTGGATTAAATTAATATATAGGTGGTACCTCACACCAAATAAATTAGCAAAAATATACAAAAATCAAAATCCGGATTGCTGGAATTGCAAAAAAAAGAATATGGGCACATACTTCCACCTATGGTGGCTGTGCCCGAAGTCAGAAAAATTTTGGAGTGAGATACATACCGAACTAGAGAAAATGCTAAAAAGATCGATCGAAAAAAGGCCGGAACTATTCCTCCTTGGAATTGTGGACCCCTCCTGGGAAAAGAAGGACAGAAAAATTTTCATCCTGACCACCATGGCGGCCAAGATGGTTCTAGCCAAACACTGGAAATCCCAGGAGGCCCCCCACAAAGGAGGAATGGCAGATGAAAGTTATTGAGACAGTGCAAATGGAAGCAATGACGGAAGCCCTAAGGGAAGAAAGAAAGACAAATAGGAGGGAGGGAGGAAACAATAAATGGGATTGGTCGGACCTGAGGGATTACTTCAAGAGGGAGAAAAATATAGAACTTAAGGTGAAGAGCCTGTAGGCAGGTGGTGGAATGGGGAGAAAAAATCCAAAGGGGGATAAGGGGTAGAGTACGAGGATAGGGGGTCGAAGCTAGACAGAAGAGTTATGTCTGGAATTTCTGGGTTTTTTTCTTTTTCTTTCTATCTTATACAATAGAGGACACCAATCATCTGCTATGGAAAAACTATACTAAAGGAAGGAAAGGCAACCAGCCACAGATGTCGAAATGAAAGGAAGCTCTGTCAAACCTTCAATTGTCAATTGTCAAACACTCTGTAAAAGCTTGGGGAGAAATAGCCCTGAGCTTCTTTCACACCCTTAACACTTACTATTCTTTATCTTGCCTATCTATGAAGGATTTTCTGTTTTCCTTTTCTGTCTACCAGAGCAGCTAGCTCTGGAGACACATACTCAAACTGTTATATGTACAAATTTTAATTTCTGTGTTTTATATCTGAAATACTCAATAAAAACTTGTTTTTTAAAAAAAGAACATAAGAACATAAGAAGAGCCATGATGAATCGGACCTCAGCCCATCTAGTCCAGCATTCTGTATCACACAGTGGCCCACAGTTGTACACGGGGATCTCGAGCAGAAGGGAGGGCAAAACCCTAACCTGCTCCCGACCACCCACAACCAGTACCCAGGGAAATCCTGGCTACCTCAACCAACTCCGAGGTGGCACTTGAATGTCCTTTTCAGTAACTACCGATACCCTTGGTATCCATGAATCTGTCTAATCCTGCCTTGAAGTTGTTCAGGCTGACAGCTGTCACAACCTCTTCTGGAAGTAAATTCCATAACCCAATGACCCTCTGGGTGAAGAAATATTTCCCTTTATTAGTCCTAATTTTCCTATCTTGGAGCTTCAGGGAGTGCCCTCTAGTCCTAGTGTTTTGTGACAAAGAAAATAATTTTTCCTTATTCACCTTTTCTATCCCATGCATGATTTTATACACTTTGATCAATTCACCTCTTAAACGCCATCTTTCAAGGCTGAAAAGACCAAGGCATTGCAACCTGGTTTCATAAGGGAGCCGCTCCATCCCTTGGATCATTCTTGTTGCCCTTTTCTGTACCTTTTCCAGTTCCGTTATATCCTTCTTAAGGTGCGGAGACCAGAATTGTACACAGTACTCAAATGTGGCCTTACCATCGATTTGTAGAGAGGTAATACAACATTTGCTGACCTATTTTGATTCCCTTTCTGATCATGCCTAGCATAGAATTTGCTTTTTTCGCTGCTGCTGCGCACTGGGTTGACATCTTCATTGAGCTGTCCACCAAAACCCCAAGATCCCTTTCCTGGTTTGTCTCGGAAAGCTTTGACCCCATCAATTGGTAGGTGTAGTTGTGGTTCTTTGCCTCGATGTGCATGACTTTACACTTGTTTAGGTTAAAATGCATTTGCCACTTTGTTGCCCATTCACTCAATTTCGAGAGATCTTTCTGGAGCTCTTTACAATCAGTTTCGTTTTTAACTACCCTGAACAATTTAGTGTTGCCTGCAAACTTTGCTACCTCAGAATTCACTCCTACATCCAGATCATTAATGAATAAATTAAAAAGTAACGGACCCAAAACTGAACCTTGGGGTACGCCACTTCTCACCTCTTTCCACCCAGAGAAATGTCCGTTTATTACCACCCTTTGTTTCCTACAGTTTAGCCAGGTTCCAATCCAGGACAAGACCTGTCCTCTGATTCCATGGCTGAAGAGCTTATTTAGGAGCCTTTGGTGAGGACTTTGTCAAAAGCCTTTTGAAAGTCAAGGTAAACAATATCAATTGGGTCCCCTTTATCTATGTGTTATTTACACCCTCAAAAATTCTAACAAGTTAGTAAGACATGATTTGCCTTTGCAGAAACCATGTTGATTTTCTTTCAGCAATGCCTGTTCTTCTATGTGCCTAGTAATATTGTCTTTAATAATGGTTTCCATCACTTTGCCTGGAACTGAGGTTAAACTGACTGGTCTATAATTTCCTGGATCACCTCTGGATCCTTTCTTGAAGATCGGTGTTACATTTGCCTCCCTCCAGTCCTCGGGTACAGTGCCTGATCTTAGAGAAAGGTTATATATCTTAGCTAGAAGTTCAGCAATTTCACACTTGAGTTCCTTAAGAACTCTGGGGTGGATGCCATCAGGCCCTGGTGATTTGTTGACATTTAGTTTAGTAAGGCATGTGAGAACATCTTCCTTGTTTATCTCTATCTGTTTTAATTCTTTTAATTCACTCCCTGAAAAAACTGACTCAGCTGCAGGCATATGTTGTCTGTCCTCCTGTGTGAAAACGGAGGCAAAGAAGTCATTTAGCCGCTCAGCAATCTCCTTGTCTTCACTGATTTTCCCTTTCTGACCATTGTCGTCGAGTGGCCCAACTGCTTTTCTAGTTGGGTTCCTGCTTCTGATGTACTTAAAGAAGTTTTTGTTATTTTTTAAAAATATTCTTTGCTATATGTGCCTCAAAATCTCTCTTGGCTTTCCTGACTGTTGCTTTGCATTTAGTTTGCCAGAGCTTGTGTTCCTTTCTGTTCTCCTCGGTAGGGAGAGCCTTCCATTTCTTTAATGAGTTTTTCTTCTTTCCAATCACATCTTTTACTTCATTTGTAAGCCATACTGGTGTCCTTTTGGACTTTCCATGCCTCTTTCTTTTTTTGGAATGCATTTTAGTTCGGCCTGTTTTAAGGTATTTTTAAACAGTTTCCAAGCATTTTGGAGGGATTTGATTTTTTTTACTGCTCCTTTTAGTTTGTTCTTTACAATTTTTCTCATTTTGGTGAAATTCCCTTTGTGAAAGTTTAATGTCTCCGTGTTAGTTTTCACTGACAGTTTGCTATCCAAACTTAAGTTGAAGGTTATTGTGTTATGGTCACTGGTACCTATGGGCTCAGTTACAAGGACATCTTGAACGAGATCTTGTTCATTAGTTAGCACCAAGTCCAGGATCCCCTTTCCCCTGGTTGGTTCCATGACCATCTGCTCATGGAAATAATCAGCTAGCATGTTGAGGAACCTTGTCTCTCTTTCATGTGTATAACAAGAATTTGGCCAATCTATTTGGGGATAGTTGGAGTCCCCCATTATGACTAATGTATTTCTTTTTGAGGCCTGTTTAACTTCATTTTCCAGATAGCAGTCTGCCTCTGGAGTTTGGTTGGGAGGGCGATAGCAGATCCCTAGTGCTAGATTAGTTTTTTGTCCTGGGACTTTTATCCACAATGTTTCTGTAGGTGAGTTTGAAATTTCTTGAAGTTCTAATTCATGAGATTCTAGCCACCATTTTTCCCTCTCCTGTCTTTCCTAGAACATAAAAACATAAGAAGAGCCATGCTGAATCGGGCCTCAGCCCATCTAGTCCAGCATTCTGTGTCACACAGTGGCCCACTAGTTGTACACAGGGATCTCTAGCAGAAAGGAGGGCAAAACCCTCACCTGCTCCCGACCCCCACAACCAGTACCCAGGAACATCCTGCCTGCCTCCATCAACACAGAGGTGGCACTTGGATGTCCATTTCAGTAGCTACTGATTCCCTTGGTATCCATGAATCTGTCTAATCCTGCCTTGAAGCTGTCCAGGCTGACCGCTGTCACAACCTCCTCTGGAAGTGAGTTCCATAACCCAATGACCCTCTGGGTGAAGAAATATTTCCCTTTATTAGTCCTAACTTTCCTACCTTGGAGCTTTAGGGCGTGCCCCCTAGTCCTAGTGTTGTGTGACAGAGAAAATATTTTTTCTCTATTCACCCTTTCTATCCCATGCATGATTTTATACACTTCGATCAAGTCACCTCTTAAACGCCGTCTTTCAAGGCTGAAAAGACCAAGGCGTTGCAACCTGATTTCGTAAGGGAGCTGCTCCATCCCTTGGATCATTCTTGTTGCCCTTTTCTGTACCTTTTCCAGTTCCGTTATATCCTTCTTGAGGTGCGGTGACCAGAATTGTACACAGTACTCCAGATGTGGCCTCACCATAGATTTGTAGAGAGGCAATACAACATTTGACGACCTATTTTCGATTCCCTTCCTGATCATGCCAAGCATAGAATTTGCTTTTTTCACTGCTGCTGCGCACTGGGTTGACATCTTCATTGAGCTGTCCACCAAAACCCCAAGATCCCTTTCCTGGTTTGTCTCGGAAAGCTTTGACCCCATCAATTTGTAGGTGTAGTTGGGGTTCTTTGCCCCGATGTGCATGACTTTACACTTGTTTAGGTTAAAATGCATTTGCCACTTTGTTGCCCATTCACTCAATTTCGAGAGATCTTTCTGGAGCTCTTTACAATCAGTTTCATTTTTAACTACCCTGAACAATTTAGTGTCGTCTGCAAACTTTGCTACCTCACAATTTACTCCTACATCCAGGTCATTAATGAATAAATTAAAAAGTAACGGACCCAAAACTGAACCTTGGGGTACGCCACTTCTCACCTCTTTCCACCCAGAGAAGTGTCCGTTTATTACCACCCATTGTTTCCTACAGTTTAGCCAGGTTCCAATCCAGGACAAGACCTGTCCTCTGATTCCATGGCTGAAGAGCTTATTTAGGAGCCTTTGGTGAGGGACTTTGTCAAAAGCCTTTTGAAAGTCAAGGTAAACAATATCGACTGGGTCCCCTTTCCTGTACAGTTTATAACCTGGAATCTTTGTGTCCCATTTGTTTTCCTCCGTCCACCAGGTTTCTGTTATGCCAATAATATCAATATTTTTTTCTTTTGCCAAATATTCCAACTCCTCTATTTTTGTTCGAAGGCTTCTAGCGTTTGCGTACAGACATTTATATTTATTTCTCTGGTGCACTTTCAACTTTGGCTGTTTGTGAGAATTTGTAGAAGGCCTACCAAGTCCTACCTCTCGACTACTACTATCTATCTTTTCTGTTGACTCAGCCATTTGTGTGTAGATTTCGTCCTCCATACTTGGCATTTCACCCTCTTGAGCCAAAAGCTGCCCAGCTCCTGTCGACTTTCCCCTAGGAATCAGTTTAAAAGCTGCTCTGAAGCCTTTTTAATATTAATCACCAGCAGTCTGGTTCCATTTTCGTTCAAGTGTAACCCGTCCCTTTTGTAAAGGTTTGGCTTTCCTGAAAATGTTCCCCCAGTTCCTAACAAATCTAAATCCTTCCTCTCGACACCACTGCCTCATCCATGCATTGAAGCTCCTGAGCTCTGCCTGTCTGGCTGTCCCTGTGCATGGAACAGGTAGCATTTCTGAGAATGCTACCTTCGAGGACCTGGACCTTAATCTTCTACCTAGCAACCTAAATTTGGCTTCCAGGATCATCCGCTTAGCCTTCCCAATGTCATTGGTACCAACGTGTACCACGACCACTGGCTCCACCCCAGCACTATCTACCAGCCTATCTAGATGCCTCGTGATGTCCGCGACCTTTGCACCCGGCAGGCAATTTACCATGTGGTCATCATGTCCATCACAAACCCAGCTTTCTATGTTCTGGACAATCGAATCACCCACTACAAGAAGCCCACCTCCTACCACCCGTCGAGAAGTATCTTCGGTGCACGAAGATATGGGCACAGCCTCTGAGGAAGGGGTCCTATCAAAGGGAGCCGGTCCCTCTTCCTCAGACTGATGTTCTCCCTGCCCAAGACCCCCATTTTCCAAGGCAGCTGGAGGGCTGCTCGGCACGGAGTGGGATGCTCCTATTGCATCTCTGGAGATCTTATCCTCCAGCCTCACTTCCTCTCTGTGCTTCTCCAGGTCTGCTACCTTGGCTTCAAAGGAAGAAACACGTTCCCTGAGAGCCAGGAGCTCACTGCAGGGAACGCACACCCAAGACTTCTGCCCGGCAGGCAGATAGTCATACATGTGACACTCGATGCAAAACACTGGGAAACCCCCCCTCCCACTGCTGGCTGACTACCTCCATTTCTTATTAATATGTTTTTTTGTAGATTAACTGTTTGTTGTGGTCTTAATTTACTTAATTTAATTTTTTACAAGTCTTTGGATATTTCTTTTCCAACTTGTTACAAGTTTATGCTGCTAACAAAGACCTACTAGCAGCTAAAACAATACTAGAATCTAAACAACAAATTTACCCCAGGAACTTACCAGTGCTCCTTTCTTTCTCCTTTATTTATTTTCTGTTTTATTCCTTATTTGAAAGTAGTCTGCTTAATCTGCTTCTCACAAAGACAGTTTGCGGACTGATTTAAAAACAGAAACTAGGCTAACTCCTCCCACCTGGCAGGATGTGAGTCAGCAGGAGCTGCTGTAGCAAGCCCCGCCTCTTCAAGGAATGTGCTTAAGGCAACTTGGAAGGGAAAAACAACCGCTTTTTGCAGCTGCTAACAAAGACCTACTAGCAGCTAAAACAATACTAGAATCTAAACAACAAATTTACCCCAGGAACTTACCAGTGCTCCTTTCTTTCTCCTTTCTTTATTTTCTGTTTTATTCCTTATTTGAAAGTAGTCTGCTTAATCTGCTTCTCACAAAGACAGTTTGCTGACTGATTTAAAAAACAGAAACTAAATACTTGCTTTTCCCTTTTGTGTTTTCTGTTATCGCACATTTTTTGGAGATTTAATCTGGGGTTTCTGTTTAGAACTCTGTTTTGCTCAGTAGGTTTGCATTTCATGTTATTGTTGCTCTCACACAGAAGTTTAAGTGGTTTTTTTGGACCTTTTGTCCATTTTTCTTGTGTTTTTGACACTTTTGTAATAAACTTTACTTTTACTTATATTGGGCTTGGCTTCTTTAAGGCTCTCTGTCCACGACAGCAGGGGTGGATAAAGACTATGTCCCTATGGCTGGGGATGAAATTGTTACAATATGTGCTGAGATCTCCAACAGGGGATGTAATAATTTTGTGTCTGACTACTTGGACACAGCCAAATGTTTCTCTGACTCTCATCATTCTCCACTAGGTATAGGATGGTGGTGGGGGATCCATTGACTAGGAACCAGTGAATGGTCAGTTGTAATGTACTTCTCTGTGTGGAACTACTGTGCTATCCTGACCCATGCACATTTCTGTCAATATTTGTATAAATTTACCAAATTCCATGTCTTGTGCACTGAGAAAATAACCAAATGCATTTGGGATCAGGAATCCATACTTTTTCAGGCTGATTCTGTGAATGTTGAAAACTCTTTTCAATTTCACATAGGTATAGAGAAATTCTGAATATATTTCTAAAATATGCACCAATGTATTTTAGTTAGTGATCAGTTAATTTGCTCATTAGAAGAACTCCATAGATCATCATTTCATTATCATCTTTGTCATCATCACCAACATCATCCACATCACAATGACGTGGACTTGGGTATGTGAAAAAAGTATAGCTGTGGAAATAGACTTGAAAGATCCACTAACCCATATTGCTTTTAATTCCTGTTGAAATCAGTGGAGCCTGCTAGGTTTTCCTTTTAGCAAGGACTCATCCTGCATTTCTTGCCTCAAGAGATAGATGCCTGTCAAGCAAGAAGCATATCTTTCTAAGATACAAAGGGGGTCCACAAGGCATAATGGCTGGTAATGGTCAGGCAGGTGCAGACTATCTAATCCCTGATCATGACATAGCTGGCAGGCTGCCTTGTTTAAAAGAAAAGACATCATACCCATTTCATAATGATGGACTAAGTTAGAGTGAAAAAGAAGTGATATCCATATTATACCAGCTCTGTTTTAATCTACACATTTTTGATTGCATATCCCCTGGGCCACAAAATGTTAGAAAATGAACTGACAGCTTGAAGTAGGTATCTCTACCTAATGAAAGCTTCTATTTTTTCTGATCTGAATTCTTATTAACACTTTGGGAAGAAGCCCTGAGCTTTAATTCCAAACCAATTGTGGTCTCATGATAAGCACGTAATTTTGCCTGTGATTAGAATGGGAGATTCTGTACCCTGGAGATAAGCAATAGCAAAATGGAGACAAACATTGACAAAGGAGATAAATCAAACTGTTGTGATAATGAAAAATAATTATATGTACTTTTTAAAGCCACAATCAAAATGGACATATTTCCTCCTGCTGTGAAATATTGAGCCTCAAGGAAAAAGAAAATTAGCTTTTTTTTGTCAATTCTTCATATTCATTGTACTAACACCTGGGTGTTAAATAACAGAAGTCCACATGAACAGACTAAGTGTTCTTCAAACCAATTGTTTATTGAGTATTATGCATCTTAGATGGGCTAATTACAACCCGGCACAGCAATTCATAAAGGAGCTTGCATCAAGTTTGGTGAATAATTCATACCAAATAATGCATACTCTGTGCTTACCTGTACTATCTGTACTATCTGAATTATATAAATTGGTACCTTTACTTCTTTTTTCCAGTCCACTAACCTAATGGGCATCTATAACGCTAACAAACCATTGACTTTCTCTACAGCTTTAACTTCCTAGGTGTCTAATAAGCAACAGAGCTTATTCTTAATGTATTTATTACTTTTCAAATAACAACAAGATGCCTGTCATTGTAACAGATAGTTTCATAAGGGAAACTGTATACTCAATTGCAAAGGCCCTACACATTTCAGCAACAGCATGCATCAGTCTCTTTTTTATATTTCCTTTTCCCCATGATCAGTTTTGTTCTGTCCCATTCCCATACCTCATTGTTTGGGACTTCCCCAAGTATGGAAATCTATGCATTTTTTGTGCCCATGTTTCCAAATGTATGAATTTTATGTGCTCCCTATTCTATTGAAATTTTAAAAACACGATTACAAAGAAGGAGGGAAGAGTGACTCTCTTGGACAAGTAGGTCAATGCATTGCAGTTATGTATTGAGACTCTTCAACACATCAAAGAACATGAGAAAGTCCTGGATAGAACAGAGGCAGAATTAATCCTGTAGAACCAACAGGAAGAAACTGTCAATGAAAATGAAGAGAGCTGTTATACTGAGGGAGCGCCCTGGAGGATAGTCACTGTCAAGAGTGGATCATGCACAACAGAGTTAGAACTGCTTCAACTAAGCAACAGCTTCCTACAACTTCCTGAGAATAACAGTTATGAAGAGGTACAAGTAGGAAACCAGCAACAAGAGACACGGCAAGTTGGAGAAGGAGCCAACTTAGCCATCAGCTGAGGCAAAAAGTAAAGAAAGCTGCTAGTGCTAGGGAATTCATTACTCAAGAATTTAGAGGGAACCATATGCCAAACAGACAAGATGCATCAGGAAGTATTCCTAGTGTGTGTATCCAGGATGTTAAGTTGCTGAAACTTATCAAGAACACAGTCTTCAAACTGAATCGATGCAAAGCATTTCTGTAAAAAAAATAAAGGGCAGAATTAGTAACAATGTGATAGGGTGTGTTGTCAAAGCCTTTCATGGCCGGAATCACTGGGTTGCTGTGAGTTTTCCGGGCTGTATGGCTATGTTCCAGAAGCATTCTCTTCTGACATTTTGCCTACATCTATGGCAGGTATCCACATATATATAAACTCTACTTCTCATATCTAGGCAAGTGGATTAGCATTTAATGGCCTTGCAGCTCCAAAACCTGGCTGATTGTGGCTGGCGGGGACGAGAGACAGGGCCTTCTCAGCTGTGGCCCTCTGCCTGTGGAATGCGCTTCCAAGCAAATATGATCAACCCCATCCCTCATAGCTTTCAGGAAGAAAGTAAAATCGTGGTTGTGGGACCAGGCCTTTGCACAGTAACTGCAGCACTTTATTTGGAACAGACTGTTTTAACGACGGACATTGATTGATTTAATGTGGATTGTATAGATAGAATTTTTAAATTACCTGGATAGCTAATGTTTTAATGTTGATGTTTTAATCCTGTTTTTATATTGTGTATTGTTGCCGGCATCTAATTGTGCCATGTAAGCCGCCCTGAGTCCACCACCCCCTGGGGGGGGGGGGTTGCGAAGGGCGGGTTAGAAGTACAGTAAATAAATAAATAAACATAGCATTTGTTGGATTTTCTTAGTGTGTCTGTAGATAGTTTGTAGGTTATGTTTCTTCATCAGCTTCCCTATGTGGTCAGTGGTTCCCTTGATGTATCGTAAGAACACTTTTCTTCTGGGTGGGTCTGTCTTTACTCTTGTGGCTTGTTCTTGGTCTTGCAGCTCTTCTGATGTCTTTGGTAGAGTACCCATTGGCCTGTAAGGCCCAGTTTAGGTGGTTCAGTTTATCTTGGAGGAGGTGGGGTTCGCAGATTATTTTTGCACAGTCTGCCAGGGCTTTAATTGTGCTTTTTTAAACCCAAAAATGATGGTTGGAGTTTTTGTGTAGGTAGGTATCTATCTGTGTGTGCAGTTTTATGTAAAAGGTGTGGCCCAATTGTTGATTTGCTTTGTGGATAACTAGGACATCTAGAAATAGTAGTTTTCCTTCATTTTATTTTTCCATGGTGAATTGGATTTTTGGGTGGATGCTGTTGAGGTGTCTATGAACTTGTTTAGTTCTTCTTCTCCACTGCTCCAAATGGGGAATGTGTCACCCACATATATGAAGCAAATAGTGGGCTTTTTGTTGCTGTTTCCAGGGCTTGTTTGTCAAAGTGTGCCATGTAGAAATTTGCTATGACTGGGCTGAGAGGGCTCCCTATGGCTACTCTATCTTTCTGCTCATGGAATTCATTTCCTTACTGGAAGTAGCTAGTGGTGAGCCAATGGTGACACAGGGCTGTGATGTTTTCTGAGATGCCCTAGCTTTCTGTAGCCCAAAGGTACTGTGTGAATTCATTTTAAACATATTACATAAATCTCACTCTAATCACCTTACAGAATATCTTTTTATCAGACTCTGAAAGTAACAGTAAAAAATTAGGAAAAGATTTCATCTATTTCTTCTACCAGGTTAAATGTTAAAAACAAAACAGCACTTTAATTGGAAACATCTGTTTGGAGAAAGACTGTCTGCCTCATTAATCTGTGATATCTGGAAACAAATAAGCTACTTCTGTCTTTAGTCTTGAGCTCTTTTCATTTCCAAGGAGCCATTCACCGCTAAATATAACATCCAAAGATAATACATTTAAACATTTAGAAATCTTAATTGGCTGTTTACAGTATGTCACCTTGGAAATATATTGCTCTTTAGTAGAGCCTGTCAACTTATCTTTACTGGGCCAGGGAAGGGCAGAGGAGATTTTTTGCAAGATTTGCAGGCTACCTCCTTTCACACAGGTAAAAGACACAGTTTTCAAAAAGGTGACTGGGTGATTCTCTGAGTTTTCATTTGCCCAACTGTTTTTTTTTAAGTTAATAGTGAGGCAGAGAGAACTAAGAGTACATCTACACTGAAGAATTAATATATCTTGGCACCACTTTAAATACCATGGCTCAATCGTATGGGACCATGGTAGTTGTTGTCAAACTGTACTCTGCAATGTAGATGTACCCTTAGTTCTCCCTGCCTCACTGTTTAACTCCATCAGACGGGCAGGAGTATAGTAAGAAGCTGTGGGCAACAGTGGGGGTAAGCAGGGGACAGCGGAGGGAACCATCAGGCTCTGTTCCCTCCCATCAGGGTCTATCATCTGTCTTCCATTGTCACTTCCTCCTTCCCACATTTGTTTCCCCCTGTTACATCAGCTCCACTGGCGGCCAGTCTGCTACTGAGCACAATTCAAAGTGCTGGTTTTAGCCAATACAGTACAGTTCTGGACTCGTTTACCTGTCTGAACGGACCTTCCCTATGAACCACTTTGGAGATTAAGATAATCTGGGGAGGCCCTGCTCTCGGTCCCACCTTCTTCACAAGCGTGGAGATGAGAGGCAGGACCTTCTCAGTGGTGGTGTCACAACGCAGGCCCTGTCTCCACCCCGTAATCACACACACACAGATGATGTCAATTAACTATTTATTAAGCAGCAATTAAAAGCAGGTGAAGAGGATAAAATGTCCAAAAAGTAGAGATCAAATAGTCCAAGGTAAAAAGCAATAATGTTCAAAAGTATTCAAAGGCAAGGACCAAAACAAGGTCCATAAAAACAAAGCGAATCAAGCAAGGCAATAGAATCCGTGGTTAGCAAGGTAAAATCCAAAGTTCATGGGATCAACAAGGTTTCAAGGCAGTACTTGGCAAACCAAGCCAGTCTATAGCTTCCAGGAGGACAGCAAGCTGCTACGTCTCTCCAGCTCAGACGTGGCCGGCAATCTGAAGAAGTTTCCCATGAAGTGCATATTTAATTCCCTCCTTTGTGAGACCAGCACTTTTCCAAGCCTCATCTCCAATCTTTCCTTGTAGCCTCGATACTCCCCCTTCAGTCGAATCTCCGCTCAGGAATGGCCCCATCTGCGCCGTTATCTTCCTGGGAACCTGATTCGACCTCGGCTTCCATGTCCTCCTCAACATCTGGCGTAAGCACCCTTTCCTGTGACCCGAAACCTCCAGGTCTTTCATATTCCGTATCTGATCCGGAATCATGAGAAGCCTCGTCATCAGAATAGGCCTCCGGCCAGGTGTCATCCCATAGCAAGCTGTCTGTTGGTGATGAGGGCCCTTCATCCCTGCCATCCTCTTCATCGGGGTCTAAAGCCAATGGGACCCCTGGGGCCACAGCCTGCCCTCCTGGCAAGGGTGGGGGCAGATTAGCCTCCTGCCCCCCCGGGTCTGATGAGGGCTGAGTTGCTACAGGTGGCCCCTCAACTATGGAACTCTCTCTCTAGCAACATTAGATCATCCCCTCCCTTCTACCCTTCAGAAGGAGAGTAAAAACTTGGCTCTGAGATCAGGCTTTTGGAGAATAGTATAGTGCAATAATATAATTGGAATATGTCCATTGACTACAAAATGGCCTTAGACTACGTTTTTTGGATGGCATGATTTTAATATTGAATGTAATTTTAAAATGTTTAATATGTATTAATTTTAATTCAATTGAGTTTAAGCTAAATATTTATATGTGTTTAAGACATTGAATAATTGCCATATGTACACCGCCTTGAGTACCCCTTGGAGTAGAGAAAGGTGAGGTATAAATAGGATAAATAAATAAATATCAGTCCCCATTTTCTTTTTACTTTTTTCGATGAAGAGTTGGGTAAGCACCTGACTCCTCCAGGTGCACTCTAGGCTTCACTTCTCTCTGCTGCCAGAATGGAGCCCCATGGAGTCCTGCCAGAAGTTGCCTTGCATCATGTGATGTGCTCCATGGGACTGCATTATGGCAGAAAAGAGCAATGAAGAGAAGATGCTGCTCTCTCTGCATCTGATGAGGTCCTAAGAATGCATCTATACTGCATAATTAATACAGTTTGCTATCACATTAACTGTCATGACACAGTGTCATTGACCATTGAGCCATGGATATTAGAAGTGTTGGAAATGGCAGGACACAAGCAGGATTGTTCTGACCACACAAGTCCAGCGTAGAAAGCACAAGGAGGGAGAGAGAAAGAGACAGAAAGACAATAAGAGAAGAATGCTTCTCACATTCCTAAACAAACTATTACCTGCTCTAACCTGTACTGATCTCTCGATCCAATCTTATACCATTTGGCTTCATTAAGTCATTTCCTCCATCTTCAAACGTCAACCTCAGGGAGAAGATAACTTGGTATTTACAAGAGAAAATAGATGCAAGGACAATTCTATATTTCCACATTACTTAAGCAAGGTTTGTATCTTTTTTTCTTTTCACAATGAATTTTCTATAATAAATATTAGCTTTCGTAATTTGCTATAAAAAAAGTTTCAGCCTAACAGTATTCTGAATTAGAGTATGTTCCTTTGTCCTTGGTTTATTTCAGCTGTTAAAACTGAAAGGGTTTCTATCACAAGTTGTATCTACATTATACAATTCTAGCATTTCAAATCCATTCTATGGTATACTGGGATTTGTAGCTTAGGGGATAAAGATTCTACAGAGCACTTTCTTGAACTATTGCACCAGACATTTTGGTAGAGAAATTACAAAACTATGGACCATATAATGGTATAGCATAGATACACCCATAAAGTGAAGAAATGCACCCCTAGGTTAATCATCTCTTTCCATCATAACATTGAGCCCCTGTGGCGCAATGGGTTAAAGTCTTGTGCCAGCAGGAAGGCTGACTGACAGGTCAATGGTTCAAATCTGGGGAGAGTGGGTTGAGCTCCCTTTATCAGCTCCAGCTCCCCATGTGGGGACATAAGAGAAGTCTCCCACAAGCATGGTAAAACATAAAACATCCAGGCATCCCCTGGGCAACATCCTTGCAGACAGCCAATTCACTCACACCAGAAGCAACTTGCAGTTTCTCAAGTTCCTCCTGACATAAAAAAACATTTAGAGAAAGGCAAAATAAAAAGACAACTATTACTCCATCAATGTGTCTACCACTTAATCATTTATAAATATAAATGTCTGTACGCAAACGCTAGAAGCCTTCGAACAAAAATAGGGGAGTTGGAATGTTTGGCAAAAGAAAAAAATATTGATATTATTGGCATAACAGAAACCTGGTGGACAGAGGAAAACAATTGGGACACAAAAATTCCAGGTTATAAACTGTACAGGAAAGACAGGAGAGGGAAAAATGGTGGCAGTGTGGCCTCGTACATAAATGAAGAGCTAGAATCTCATGAATTAGAACTTCAAGAAATTTCAAACTCACCTACAGAAACATTGTGGGTAAAAGTCCCAGGACAAAAAACTAATCTAGCACTAGGGATCTGCTATCGCCCTCCCAACCAAACTCCAGAGGCAGACTGCTATCTGGAAAATGAAATTAAACAGGCCTCAAAAAGCAATAAATTAGTCATAATGGGGGACTTCAACTATCCCCGAATAGATTGGCTAAATTCTTGTTCTAGGCATGAAAGAGAGACAAGGTTCCTCGACATGCTAGCTGATTATTCCCTTGAGCAGATGGTCATGGAACCAACCAGGGGAAAGGGGATCCTGGACTTGGTGCTAACTAATGAACAAGATCTCGTTCAAGATGTCCTTGTAACTGAGCCCATAGGTACCAGTGACCACAACACAATAACCTTCAACTTAAGTTTGGATAGCAAACTGTCAGTGAAAACTAACACAAAGACCTTAAATTTTCACAAAGGGAATTTCACCAAAATGAGAAAAATTGTAAAGAACAAACTAAAAGGAACAGTAAAAAAAATCAAATCCCTCCAAAATGCTTGGAAACTGTTTAAAAATACTTTAAAACAAGCCGAACTAAAATGCATTCCTAAAATAAGAAAGAGGCCGGGAAAGTCCAAGAGGACATCGGTATGGCTTACAAATGAAGTAAAAGATGTGATTGGAAAGAAGAAAAACTCATTTAAGAAATGGAAGGCTCTTCCTACTGAGGAGAACAGAAAGGAACACAAGCTCTGGCAAACTAAATGCAAAGCAACCGTCAGGAAAGCCAAGAGAGATTTTGAGGCACATATACCTAAGAACATTTTAAAAAATAGCAAAAACTTCTTTAAGTACATCAGAAGCAGAAACCCAACTAGAAAAGCAGTTGGGCCACTTGATGAAAATGGTAAGAAAGGGACAATAAGTGAAGACAAGGAGATTGCTGAGCGGCTAAATGACTTCTTTGCCTCCGTTTTCACACAGGAGGACAGACAACATATGCCTGCAGCTGAGTCAGTTTTTTCAGGGAGGGAATTAAATGAATTAAACCAGATAGAGATAAACAAGGAAGATGTTCTCACATGCCTTACTAAACTAAATGTCAACAAATCACCAGGGCCTGATGGCATCCACCCCAGAGTTCTTAAGGAACTCAAGTGTGAAATTGCTGAAATTCTAGCTAAAATATATAACCTTTCTCTAAGATCAGGCACTGTACCCGAGGACTGGAGGGAGGCAAATGTAACTCCGATCTTCAAGAAAGGATCCAGGGGTGATCCAGGAAATTATAGGCCAGTTAGTCTAACCTCAGTTCCAGGCAAAGTGATGGAAACCATTATTAAAGAAAAAATTACTAAGCACATAGAAGAACAGGCATTGCTGAAGGAAAATCAACATGGTTTCTGCAAAGGCAAATCATGTCTTACTAACTTGATAGAATTCTTTGAGGGTGTAAATAAACACATAGATAAAGGGGACCCAGTCGATATTGTTTACCTTGACTTTCAAAAGGCTTTTGACAAAGTCCCTCACCAAAGGCTCCTAAACAAGCTCTTCAAGCATGGAATCAGGGGACAGGTCTTGTCCTGGATTGGAACCTGGCTAAACTGTAGGAAACAAAGGGTGGTAATAAATGGACACTTCTCTGGATGGAAAGAGGTGAGAAGTGGCGTACCCCAAGGTTCAGTTTTAGGACCGTTACTTTTTAATTTATTCATAAATTATCTGGATGTAGAAGTAAATTGTGAGGTAGCAAAGTTTGCAGATGACACTAAACTGTTCAGGGTAGTTAAAAATGAAACTGACTGTAAAGAGCTCCAGAAAGATCTCTCAAAATTGAGTGAATGGGCAACAAAGGGGCAAATGCATTTTAACCTAAACAAGTGTAAAGTCATGTACATCAAAGCTTTCTGAGACAAACCAGGAAAGGGATCTTGGGGTTTTGGTGGACAGCTCAATGAAGATGTCAACCCAGTGCGCTGCAGCAGTGAAAAAGCAAATTCTATGCTTGGCATGATCAGGAAGGGAATCGAAAATAGGTCAGCAAATGTTGTATTGCCTCTCTACAAATCTATGGTGACGCCACATCTGGAGTACTATGTACAATTCTGATCACCGCACCTCAAAAAGGATATAACGGAACTGGAAAAGGTACAAAGAAGGGCAACAAAAATGATCCAAGGGATGGAGCAGCTCCCTTATGAAATCAGGTTGCAACGCCTTGGTCTTTTCAGCCTTGAAAGATGGCGTTTAAGAGGTGACTTGATCGAAGTGTATAAAATCATGCATGGGATAGAAAAGGTGAATAAAGAAAAAATATTTTCTCTGTCACACAACACTAGGACTAGGGGCACTCCTAAAGCTCCAAGGTAGGAAAAAGTTAGGACAAATAAAGGGAAATATTTCTTCACCCAGAGGGTCATTGGGTTATGGAACTCACTTCCAGAGGAGGTTGTGACAGCTGTCAGCCTGGACAGCTTCAAGGCAGGATTAGACAGATTCATGGATACCAAGGGAATCAGTAGTTACTGAAATGGACATCCAAGTGCCACCTCTGTGTTGATGGAGGCAGGCAGGATTTTCCCCGGGTACTGGTTGTGGGGGGTCGGGAGCAGGTGAGGGTTTTGCCCTCCTTTCTGCTAGAGATCCCTGTGTACAACTAGTGGGCCACTGTGTGACACAGAATGCTGGACTAGATGGGCTGAGGCCCGATTCAGCATGGCTCTTCTTATGTTCTTATGTTCTTAATCCAGGAGTTGAAACAGAATATGCAAATTTATACTAATGTTCATTCTACCCCCTTCCTCCCCTGCCTCTCTCACGTGGTCCAAAACACCTTATTGCATGAGATAGAGTCCCAAGCCTCTATACTCTCAAACCAGGTCAAGGTGCATAATATTTAGAGCCAACCAAGGTACTTTGCCACAAGAAAGAAGAAACCACACAAAACACCTTTTATTTACAATGGAAGCAGAAATAACTCATGGTCCAAGCAAAAGAGGTGGAATCTTGGCATGATGTCACTTCCCTTGTGAGCCTGGCATGAAAATACAATAATAAATTTACTAATTATTTGCTGTTCTCTCTCTCTCTCTCTCTCTCTCTCTCTCAATCTCAATCTCAATCTCAATCTCAATCTCAATCTCAATCTCAATCTCAATCTCAATCTCTCCCCTCCCCAACCACAAATATCCCACATAAGAGAGTTCTCATGTTTAGGGCCTGGATCCTTGTAACGAACCAGCCCTTGACCACTTGGGACAGGGTGGACCTTCCTATTTCATTCCACCAGCTGCCACCAATTAATGTAACGACCTGGGTTCCTGGGTGCTTTGTACCCCAAAAATATTGCTTCTTTTTAGGTAACCCTGCAACCAACCTTGGGTAACTACTCAAGGATTTTCTATAGATAAAATAATTACTGATAACCAACCCCCTTATAGCTCATTGGTAAATATCAACTTGGTGTTGTGCTGAGGTAAAAAATAGCTTTTCAGACTGCTGGCACTAAGTGGAGGCTTCTTGTGAGAAATAGCACATACGAGGCTTGATTTTTAAAATGAACTGAAAATGTTTATTGTTTCAATGGCTTTCTTTAGAAAGGCACAGATGTGTATCGGTTACATTAAACTTGGAAGAGCGTAGTGATTGTTTGGCACTGTTATCTTCAAATCTTAGTTTCAAGAGATCTTCCTCAAAATATAACACAGAATCTAACAGGATTTCTCTCCGACTAGTAACTTCCAAAACTAACACAAATAGTTTAGTTGTCCCCAAACATATCTGTCATATAACCTTCCCCACACTATCAGCCTCCCTGATTAACTATGAGTTTCCACTAACTAAGATAGTTAGCCGCCTGAGATTCCTCAGGCTGTCTGGCCAAGCTAACAAACCCTTCTCTCAGAGTCTCCCTGTTAGCTTTCCAGTACCTGAGCCAACCTTTTCTCTCTAATCCAAGAGATCTCAAGGTTTCCTGACTGACTTCCACTTGTCAGAACTATAAGGTTCCAAAACTCTGTCAGATTTTCCAGTCTTTCCCTCTGACACTAAGATTTGTCAGCTCCCCTGACCCTTAGCTCAGACAAATCACTGGTTGCTTCTAACACCGAGTTCAGACTGTTTCAGACTCCCTACTTTCAGCAGACACTTTTCCCTCCTTTACAGTTCGGCTCCTCCCCTCCACTTTCTAGCCAATCCCAGGGCAACACTGTTACCATCCAGAGGAGTTCCAAACCACCCCCCTCTCTAACAATTCCTTTCCATAATGGCTGCCCTGTGAACACTCCCCTCTCAAGATGGTTGCCAAACTGTTTACATAGGCTGACCTCACAGGCCGTTACAATCCTCATCTCTACTTCTCAAAGCAATAAAAAGCAGCTGCACTGGCTACCGATTGAGCACCGGACCAGTTTCAAAGTGCTAGTTCTTACTTTCAAGGCCTTATATGGTCTCGGGCCAGTGTACCTAAGGGATTGCCTTAGCCCATGTAAACCCCAAAGATCACTGCATTCTGAGGAGCAAAATCTCTTCGAAATTCCTAGTTTGAAAAACTATCACCTGACGGCAACCAGACGAAGGGCTTTCACAATCATTGCCCCTACATTATGGAATGCCTTCCCTTCCGAGGTTTGGGCACAGCGGAATCTGATGGCCTTTCACAGGGCTTGCAAAACCTACCTTTTTCAGCAGACGTTTGAGCTTTGAATTTTAATGGAAACATTTTAATCCTGTTACTGTTTGAATGGTTGTTACCTTTTATGGAAACCATCCCGAGCCTTTGGGAGTGGCGGTGTATAAGTTGAAGTAATAAATAAATAAAATTCACAGGATGATATCACTATCTTGAACATCACATACCTCTTTGTGTGCCTTCTGCCCCTCCTTTTTCCTCCAGATTGCTTTGGAGCAGCTACTGTCTATTATTCAAAGTAGAGCTTGGACAACTTTCTTTGCTGAAATATAGTTCTTGTGTATTGCCAAAAAGAGTGATTCTGAAAATTTTAATACAGAACTGGGGAAAATTCTTGTCTTGTTTGGTTTTCCTGTCTATTGAAGAGTTTAGAAAATGTATTTTCCAACCACAGAAATATTTCCACCTTTGCTAGACTTGATGTTTGTCAGTTGAATCAATTACTAGACTTGATATTTGTTAATTGTGGTCGAGGCTTAATATATCATATATAATGACATCAAAAGGGGATGCCCCAAACTTTCAGGATTTGGCCCCAAAAAGGCAGGGCCTTTGCTGCCTCTGTCCTGACACCTTGTAATCATATATTGTTTGATTGCAAGGTGACACAATCCCGACATAAGTAATGTACAAGGGAAAGAAGTCGGCATCTAAATGAAATCTGATTTAGAACACTTGGAAGATATGGGCATCTCACATTTAACATGTGGTCCCAGATATGCTAGCATATAATATGGAGATTCACACCACGTTATCTCTAATAAATATAAAAACAAATTTATTTATTTATTTCTTCGATTTTATACCTCCACTCCCAGAGGTTCGGGGCCGTTTACAAGGAAGAATAACAATACAGAATAAAACAGTGGTTTAAAAACTCAGCAATTGTCAAAAGCCTGCCTGAAGAGGTGGGTTTTGCATGCTCTATGAAAGGAGCTCAGATCTTAGAGGGCCCGAGTCTCAGGTGGCAGGGAGTTCCATAAAACCGGACCTATGATGGAGAATGCCCTCCGCCTGGTTGCTGTTAGATGAAAGGATCTGACACTAGGGATAGAAAGAAGGTTCAAATCTTCTGACCATAGCGACCTCAGGGGATTGTAAGGGAACAGGCGATCCCTTAGATACACTAGCCCCAGACCATATAAGGCCTTAAAAGTAAGAACGAACACCTTGAAAGTGATCCGGAATTCAATAGGTAGCCAGTGCAGGTCTCGCAGAATAGGTGTTACATGACAGCTCGCAGGCTTCCCCGCGAGGAGCCGAGCTGCGACATTCTGCACTAGCTTGAGTCTTACTAGAACAAATCTAGTAAGCATCTTAAATTCTAGAAATCACAATTTTTTGCTAATTGATCTGCAGCTGTTAACACAAGATCGTTTGAGCAAATATCCTTAATCACTACTGATATTGACTGTCAGATCAAACTCAAATCATTTTCCTTCCGTAAAACGTCAGAAGAATGAAATTGAATCTGTTACCATAGAAACACCTTAGGCAATAACTTGAAGAAAAGAGATAGATATACAATTTTATTCTAGTTAAAACCTAAAAAGCTTCATACTGAAAAGAAAGAAGGAAGCGAGGGATCTTCACCATTGTGTACAGTACTAACTTTTGTCCTTTCCATAATCTCAGAGGTAACAGACAGCAATAAAAAGAAAAGTCTATGCTTTTGCCAGCACGGTATTTCATCATATGGCACTTTAAAACAACAACTATACTATATTTTCTTTAGTACTTTAAGTTTTACTACTATTACTACTCTGTGAAGTTGTGTATTATTTAGATTAGAACAGAAAAAGTAATCATTTCTGTTTTTGTAGATGTAAGAGAGAAAATATGAAGAGGGATATAGAATTATTCATTGTGTGGAGAAGATAGGAAGGCAGTATCTCTCTTTTCCTTAATAATAGAAAACAGGGTCACCCACTGAATACATGTGTCAGGAATAAGGAAAGCTTTCTCTTTTCTGTGGAATTCACAGACACAAGCTGTATTGACAGCTGCCAGTTTAGGTCCCACCGACATTGACCACTTAGATTGATGTAGATTAGAATCAGCCATACTCCACATGGAGCTGAACAGCAGTAATGCAAAACAAAGTAATGCACAACTTTAATGTGCCCTTGCCCTGTGTTACCAAAAATAGGGGGAAAGGGTTCTGTCTCAGAATTCAGGCTTTCCCCTGACTTAGGGCTAATGAAAAGAGTTAGCCTGGTTCATCAATAACAATAATAAAAACACTTTATTTGTATCCCACCCTATCTCCCTAGTGGGGACTCAACATAAACAGCTGCAACTGTCAATATTGCAATCCTTGGGTGATCTTGATGACAATCACTTTCCCAGCTCACCCCAGGTGTCGGTACAGTCTCCGACTGTGACTTACCTTTTTCCTGCTGTTTGTCCTGGTGGCAGCCAAGTTGAAAGAGAATGTATTCTCTTGCTATCCCATCTAGCTGTCGCCTTCTGAGGCTTCTTGGCACTTGACCCCCCCGGACAACAAACAAGGCAGCTGAGGTACAACAAGCTTTATTGATTATAAAGTAGCAAAGTGGATAATAAGTCCAGGAGGCCTTTAGTATGCAGCCTCCGGATAGCAGCAGACACTGGAATCAGTAAGGCTTGAGTATCCGCAACGGCAGGATCTCAAGCGGAGGAAATTCAGGAACAAATGCGGGATGCGATAGATAGTCTCTGAGCCCCCAACTGGCGAAAGAAGGTTGGCGGCTTTAGGCACTACAGGCAAAGTCAATGCAAAAGCAATGCAGCTTCCTGCAGGGCTCGACGATGAACAGGAACAAGGCTAAATGCTGGAACGAGGCAGCCGAGGAAGGCTGGCTGGCTGGATCTTAGTAGCTGGCCGAAAGGCTCGGTTCACTTTGACATCATGGCAATAGCGGTCATTGGTACGAGATACTGCTAAGCAGGATCTCACAGCTTTTATAGGATTTCTGTCAGCAGGGCCCAGTGCGTCGAACATCAAACTGGATGATGGATGAGCCCTGGGTTGTTTTGAGAACCTCAGTCCTGAAGAATGCAGGCCCTCGTTAGTGCGAACCACCTGGACTGAGGAGTAGCGCTTACTGCTCCGAGTACCCGCTTCTGCTATCAGCTTGGTGGGCTTTGCTTGGCCTTGACATGCCTTCAGCATGGCATCTCCCTTGGACAGTGCAGGAGAGCAGTAAAGAGGCCCCTGACAGGGGCTGGGAGTTAACACAGCTGTGCTGAAAAGCTTCTCAGAATCAGGCGGGCAAAATGCAGACCCAAGGAAAGATGCTGTCTGAAGCCCTTGGGGTGCGACACTAGCCGACATCAGATCAACGGATGAAGAATGTGTAGGTCCCATGTCATAGCCAGAAACTTCCAGAACAGAGGGGAGTGGGAGGAGGGAATAGTTAGAGTGGCTGCATTGTTGAAATATATTCAGCACCAATGGGCAGTGTTGACTCTCCAGCCTCCACTGTGGATGAGGAAGTCCCTTTGGGTATAATTATAGGGCCTGAATTGTCAGTGTAGATGTGCTCTAGGGCCTGTCCAGACAGGACCTTTATTGTGGCATCTACTGCAATAAAGGAGGGGCTGTCCAGACAACCTTCTGGACAGTCCCAAATTAATTAGCTATAAACCAGGAAAACTCTGGTTTGTAGTGAATTAATTAGATAGTGGGTTTATTCTGCACCTTCTTGGAAGGTGGAAGATAAACCCACTATTTCCAGTTCTGAAGTGCCGAATACTGCAGTCCAGACAGTATTCCCAAAGTTTACCAGGCTAAATCAGCCCGGTAAACTGTGGGAATACCCACCCTCTCCCCCCAAGCCCCCAGAATCCTTAGAAAAGTAACAAAAACTTACCCAACCTCCATTACAAGCCTCACCAGACACCCCCCCCCCATTTCTACACACCAGGAGAGCCGGCCAAGTATTGTAATAGAGGCCAGGTGTGATGAGGTGTGTTATTTGTGTGTTAATGCATATGTTATATGTTAATCACATGTTTGTCTAAGTGTTTAAAAAGGGCAGTCTTTAAAAGCCACAGAGAGTAGGCAGTAGAATGTTCGCGGCAGCAAGCCTCAAAAAGAAGCTGTTGCCATGACAACAAAAGCCACTCAAGCTTTAGAATGTTCGCAGTTTGAAATGACAGTTGGGATTTGGCAGTTGGTGTGAAGCAAGCTGTCTGTTAGAGCTGCAAGTGTGCAGTTCAGCCCTGTGTGGGGAGTTTAGGGAAACCCAAGTGTGTGGGACAGGTTTTAGTCCTAGTTAGGGTTGAGAGTAACCTGGTAGTAAGCAGTTAAGTAGTAGAACTGCTGGTACTTGTGCTATTAACTGTATCAGGGGAAGTTAGAACCCAGTGTTAAATTGTTTGGAACTTCAAGTCTGTATCTCTTCGGAGCTTTATGAAACCACCTAAGCATTGTACCCGTCTGTGAAATAAATTGTTAAACACTTTCAACACAACATCTGTGGAAGTCGTTTATTAATAAAGACCCTCACATCTAGTGGTCAAGACAGGATAAATGGTGGCAGCAAGTTAAAGAGAAGAAAAGCCTTGATAACTAGTGGCAGTGGTCAGTGGCGAGTTTAAATCCAACGGTGCTTGACGCTAGCTGTCAGCGGCGGTCGAACACTGTCACAACTGGTGCCCTGACACAATTATTCCATGGTGATTCCAGTACTAGGCTTTAAACGTGTTCACACCAGGTAAGTTTTTATTACTTTTCTAATGCATCCGGTGGCTTCGGGGTAGGGTCTCCAGATGTTCTCTCAGGCTTGTCCATACCCACGCTTTCTGGGGTGGGTATGGACAAGCCCCCAGAAAAATCGGTGTTATTTAAACATGTATTCTCCTGGAATAAAGGCCTGTCTGGATCTGGCCCTAGAGACTCCTAAAAGGGCAATTAGATAAAAACAAAGGACTAGAAGTAAATCTACACATGCACCTTGAGTTGCCTTCTGGCTGTCTTCATGACATTTCTGTGCTTTGGTATTGCAGGTTACTCCTGGTTATACTGGCTTTCCCCCTCTTCAGGAAAACTTCAAAGTATCCAGCAACAAAAGCAAGCCACAAGTGCAATATTTTATTAGGAATGCAAAGGATTTCAGTGTGAACAGCTCAGCTAACCAATGGGATTGGAAGGGTGAGGGTATTTTTTTTTATAAAAAACCAACAAATTGCTGTCGTTATAGATTCTGCATTTCAGATCTGTTATCATTTAACCCTGCTTAAACAATAATCTTCTATGCAATTAATTTTGATGTATTAGATCCCAGTATCTGTTTAATAAATTGTAGAGATAGATGAGTCAGCCTATTTCTGATTATTCAGAAAGACATTCCATCCAATTTGTTCCTTAATCTGAAAAACTGAAAAAAGACTGTAAAGGAATATTTAAATATGCATTGTCGAACATATGTTCTCATAAAATACAGGTTCTATATTTAGTTTTTCTCAAAGGACACATTTCCAAGCATATTTCTAAATTGGATTTTATTTGCATTTTGGTACCATTTTATTGTTCTGAAAAGTGCATTAGACCATTTGGAGAGAAATATTAAACAAATGAAATTGTCAAGCACGTCTAGTAAAGTAATTTTTACAAGCCCAAGGAGTGGCATCTCAATTATTCATTTAATGTATTGAACACCAAGGACAATAGACACTTTAGATGCTCTACAATAAATTTAAATCTGGCCTGAATACTTTTGTGACTTAACATAAATCCCAGTTACTATAGTATAACTGATTTTATATCTACCTATATTTTTTCATGAATATGTATCTGGTACTGCACAGTGGTTTTGCCAAGCTCAGTAACGGTCATCAAAAGGTACCTAGGCACACTTCCAGCTTTATACCCAAGGGTTGCCCTATGTTTTCACCTAACTAATTGCTTCCATCTTCCCTCTATGATACTCAGGCCTCTATGAAAATATACTGATTGAACTCCCAGAAACCTCCACCAGTTTACCAGCTGTTAGGATTTCTGGAAGTTGAAGGCCAAAGCATCTGAGAACCCATAGGCTGAGAACCACTGCTATAGATGCACCCTAAGTCTCTTGTCACTCCTCTCTGCACTTGAAAATGAAAGAGCATTTGATAAAATTGATACATTTAAAGCACACATGGTAAGCACATCTTAAGGCATTCCACCACTTGTCAAAGTCCTAAGTTAAGTAGAGCATATTATTGGTTGTTGGTTTGATGGTTGCTTGCATATTTGTCAATGTTGTTGTTTTTATTTTGTTTTATGCTGTTGTTTATGTATTTTATATTCTGTATTTTGTATTTTAATGTCTTATATTTTTAAATTGTTGATTCAGCCTGTCCCCATGTAAGCAGCCCTGAGTCCCTCCGGGGAGAAGGAGACGGTGTAAAAAAATAAAATTGTATAATAATAATAATAATTATTATTATTATTTGAAACACAACAAGATGACAACAAGATGAGTCCACAGCAAACAATATTACTCTGCTGGCTGTCATATTGGATCACATGACGGACACTTCCCAATTGTCTAGAACTGTGTGATTTATCAAAGAATAATCTGTGCAGATCCCAGTAAGGTGGTCTTTTGCAGCTGGCAGATGGTAATTTTGTCAGTGCCGATTGTGTTTAAGTGCAGGCCAAGGTCTTTAGGCACTGTACCCAGTGTGCTGACCACCACTTGGACCATCTTACTAGCTTGTGCCAGAGTCTTTGCAGTTCGATCTATAAATCCTCATAGTGTGTCACCTTTTCTTCTTCTTCTTCTTCTTCTTCTTATTATTATTATTATTATGAACGGAGTCATTAAACAGAAACCAACACAGACAAGAAAGGATCAAAACAAAATTTTGCTACAGCCTAGTCCCTGTTGAAACTGCCAGGGTAGAATTTTTCTCTAGCTTAATCTCCTGGACTCTCTTCAAAGGCAGTCACACACACACACACACCATATTAAAATAATCCAAATATGAGGCCACTTAATCATTGGAGTTAAGCTATTCATAGCTATATAAGAATTTAGCTAGAGGGACCATCAAAGGTAGTGGTTCCCAACCTTTGGTCCTCCAGTTGTTTTGGACTTCAACTCCCAGAAATCCCAGCCTGCTGACCAGGTGTTAGGATTTGTGGGAGTTAAAGTCCAAAGTACCTGGAGGACTAAAGGTTGAGAACCACTTATCATTAAAGGTGATAAAAGACACACAGAACATTTGAGGGGGGGGGGACCCTTCAATGGGTAGGAATCACACAGCTTATCAGTCATTGTTGTAGAACTGCATGTCCCAATGTTAATATTATCTATGATGGAGAATTCTGGGAGCTACAATTCAGCAGCTTCTGGAGAATGCTGTCATTCCCAAACCAGGAGCTCTTACAAGCTGAAATCTGATTTTTCAAGAGGAATACCATTGCCTCCAAAGTAGGTTGAATTGCTTTCACCAAGTCAGAAAATTCACCCACAGGTATTGTTTCTGAATAAAACTCAATTTTCCTTGCTAGAACCCATCCATTACCATAAGCAGATGCTTTGTAATTCACCTTCCACCTAATTTACACCCCTTTTCAGTGTGGAAGATTCTTATTATTTTCCAGGCCTTTTAGTGTTAATATTTGATATATTGTTATTTGACTTTGAAAGAAATGCTTCTGTGCAATCTCTGTATTTTCTCATTGTAATAGTTTGTTTTATACTGTATGTATTTTTTTTAAAATTCTAAGTTCTTTTTTTATGTAAACTGCCCTGTGAATTTCTAGTGGCAGATTGTACTGATATGTCTTTTATTATTATTTTTTTTTTTAAAAAAACAACCTGACAAATTTAGTTGCTTGTTGTTGTGTGCCTTCAAGTCATTTCTGACCTATGGCAACTCTAAAGCAACCCTATCACACAGGGTTTTTTAAGCAAAATTTTGTTCAGAAGGGGTTTTCTCTTTGTTTTTCTCTGTTGTTAACATAATGTGATTTACCCAAAGTCACCCAATGGGTTTCCATGACTGAGCATGAATTCAAACCTTGGTTTCCAGATTTGTAGTAAAACACTCAAACCACCATGCTGGCTCTAATTTACTTTCTAGTTTGTCTCAGTGGACTCAATGACATTTACATCTGAGTAGGATTTAATGGTATTTTGTTGTTTGTAATTTGATTCACTTATATCAGCAACATTTTGAATGAACAAGGACAGTGTCCCAAAATAATTCAAACGAGGCACAATTCTGATAAAGCTTTTGGTTATAAGGAAAGATACATCACAGATAGCTTGAAAAAAGAGAAAAACAATCAATAACGACATACTTGTCAGCATATTAAAAGTTTCTTCTTATCTCGTGGACTTTGATGTATAGCAACTGACTGAATAATTGCAATTATTCACAGAGATATGTATGATCTCTGATAGTAGTATAATAATTTCCTGTATAGCTATGGTTTGATTCTTTTTAGCTGTTTCAACATCTGTAATTATGTATTTTGCATTAGCAAAGTATCTCAGGAAGATAATATTAATTAAACATTAGTTGAATTGTAGGCAGGATGTAAATTTCTGTCCCAAAGATAAAGTGCATGGAGTACTCCTTTATTTTGTTGAACACCCCCCCCCCCAGGACAGATGTCTCAAATTAGCCTGGAATGAACTAACCTGGAATTAACCTGGAATTGTCATTGAATGACCATACAAATGGAATAAACAGGCAAAGTGCTTAATGAGATAAGTCAAGAGAGTTAGAAATGATAAATGCTCTTATGGAAAATTAATGTGTATAATCTGAAGGTGATAAATGTAGGCCTCCTGTTACTAAGTTTCCTTGAAAGATCTATCAAGCCTTGATTTGTATTGATATTTTTCTCCAAGTAATAATATCTAAAATGAGGTTGTTCCAGAAGTCAGAGGATTTTACCACCCATTGATTCTCATCTTTAGATCTCATAAGGATTGTGTGATGTCAAACAGATACCATCTTGAATCACCAGAAGTGACAATGCATTGCTTCTGGTCATCTTACAGGATATTTGGAGGAGCTCTTTGACATTGCGGAATGTCCCTGAAAGCATGAAGTAGACACAAATGGGGTTTAAGCAAGACTACATGCTTTTGGGGGGGGGGGGGGTTAAAAACATATTTCTCATTTAGCCAAAATCTCTGTGTACAGTTGGCCCTCTGTATACATTGATTCTGTAGCCATTGATTCAACCATCTACGGCTTTAAAATATTCCAAAGAAAGAAAGTCCTAAAAGCAAACCTTGAATTTGCCATTTTATTTAAGGGATACATGTGGACTGCTGCCATCATCAGGGCAGGGAAAAGGAGATGAACAAGACCTTCCAGATGGTCATGAACTCTATGAGAGCTGCTGCTATTGTGGGTGCCCATACTGAGATGCCTACATGACCAAGGAAAAAGAGGGAATTGCTGAAATATGTTAGCCGCACAGTTACCTATCCCTATACTTTGCTTATTTTTTTGCCCCGGCATCAAATTTTCTATTGCAATTGCAAATTCATTACCCAAAGTTATGCATATTTAATTTATTCATATTTATGGTCACTACATATCCCTAGCAAGGGGGATCCTGCTTCTGATTGTCACATCAGAGATCAATGGAGACTAAAAATATCAGCATGCAGCACTCTGTTGAACAAGAAAACAGGCTTACATTGGTTACAGCAAAGGCTGGCTGGAGTGTGGAGCATCAAGCCAAGAGACATTACTTAATGGTTTCTTGAAAGAGATCAAATGAACCATCGGTCATAAACATGGGGGTGGGGGGGGGTCACCATAATTGGTTCTGTGGTTTAAGAGGATCTGGTCAGCACACTAAGCAATCCTAGGAATGCACTTCACCTGTGATGGACAAACAGTCACTTGAGGATGAATGGGTACACAATCACATGACACTTCAAATACAAGGCAACCTTTAGAGGAACCTGATCTGTTTTCTGCTTGTTTCAGCAAGTGTTTTACTACAGAGGCAAACTGCTGTCACAGCTATGGGCATTTGTTGTCGAGATGTTTTACTTTCATATTGATTGGTTTGTTCCCATAAAGAAAGAAAAATGCAATTACCTCCCTTGGTATATAGTCAAAACACAAAGTAACTGTGAAATCATATTTTCAGTGCAACATAGGCTTAACAACAGGGGCACACTCCCATGCAGAAATATCCACAATTCAGGCCTTTTACCTTCCTCTGTCTAATTTCTAGTTATACACAGCGCAGTAATAAAAGAAGTAATAGATTTGCTGAAGTGGGTTTTACTTTTAAGTGTATGTTTTCCATCAAAATCTGGAACGAAAACATTACCAATAGTACAGTGCTTTCACTACTGCTGGCAGCTAATATACAAGACTATATTTCTAGCAAATACTGTAGTGGTTTATGACACAATAGCTATTATTCTACACAACACTTTTTTCCAAGAACAGGGACATCTAAAGAAACTATCTACCACGTATATGTATATTATGAGGATACAAGCTTCTAACTGGCAATATTTCTATCCACTGGAAACCCAGTAACCCCCAATCAAGATTGTTTTTGTCATCTGGAGCTATAGTGCTATACTCTCCAATTCTCATTAATTCCTTCTCAGCTCCCATTAACTTGTAAGATGCATTCAAAGCTGGGGAAATGATGTGAATCAGACCTGACCATGTGAAATAGCACACATTTCTAATCAAGGCAATCTAATCAGGGTTTGGATTAATTATTACTGAAGCATTGCAAAAAGCATGTTATAGATGGGGGCTTATAAGTACAACCTTTTCACATATATTGACTGGCTACAATAAACGTATACACATATTCCCATTTTAGTTAAAACAGAAGCTCTTGTTACAATGGGGACTATGTCTCGTGAAAGCTGACCAATCCTTTGCTTCAGGCCATCTACACACTTTTTCTCATAGCTTCCATCTAGCATCCAGAGCTTGAGGTGTTACTTTATTTAAGGAGGTTCATATGAAAAGCCAATCAAAAGTACCACATTGATATTGCTTGCTCATTGCTCCCTGTAGGTTTTTAAAACTGCTTTTCAGTTTCATAGAATCATAGGTTAGATATACACTGCTCTTGATCCCAAGATCTGACTCCAGATTATTTGCTTTAAACTGGATTATATGAGTCTACACTGCCAGATAATCTGGGATAAGAAGATAATCTGAGATCAGATCCTGGGACATAGGGCAGTGTGCATGCAGCCACAGAGTTGAAAGGAATCTCATAGGTCAGAAAGTACAGGATATCCAACTAGAGCATCTCCAGCAAAAAAATTAATAAAGTGCTAGCTTCCTTCTGAAGATATTCAGAGAAGCAGAGCACACCATGTTTAAGATATTAGTTCAATTGCCAAAATACTCTTACTGTCAATAAAATCTATCTAATCCCTCCTGCTACTTAAAACTGTTTGATCTGATTTTAGCCTCTAGCTCTTTATTCCAGGATCTGATCCCAGATTATCCACTTTAAACTGGAATATATGAGTCTCCACTGCCAGATAACCTGGGATAAAGAGTTAATCTGGGATCAGATCCTGGGATAAAGGAGTAGTGTGGAAGGGCCCTAAGGCAACGCAATCATTGGGCAAACTCTTTTCAACTAAACACTGTAGAAGAATTACTATTTCTGATAGGCCTACAGCATGCATTTCCTTTGTAGTTAATAGGCCTGATTGATAAATAAATGGTTCAAAACTCGTTCTGGATGTAGGGGGCATTGGTGCTTCGAATCTAAATGTCTTCCAAATTTTTTTGAAAAAATTCAAAATTGTTTCGGATTAATTCTGAAATTTTGGAATGGCTTCATTAATGGCAGACATGCATGTTTAACCCAGTTTGGACGCGGATACTTTCCTTCCACGTGATAACTGTTCTCAGGTGGAGGGAAGAAATCTGCGTACAAACTGGGTGTTAAATGCAGCTTTCGGCTTAGTTCTAAGGTGGAGGGAATAAATCCACATCCAAACTGGGTTAAACTGGTTAACCCCCCTCCTTCCTCCCCTTCTTCTTCCCCACTCCTTTACCCCTCCCTCCCTTCTCCCGCCAAGCTGCAGCCCTGAGGGATGTGGGGAGGGGGAGAGGGTGGTTATGGAGAGAGAGAGAGAGAGAGAGAGAGAGAGAGAGAGAGAGAGAGAGAGACAATACTGAGTGCTCTCACCTCGGCACAGGCTGCCCAAGTGGGAAGTCATGCACATGTGGGGGAGAGAAGGACTTGGGGCAGGAGCCCTTATGCCGTCACACCAGGTCTGTTTAAAATTAAAACTGGCAGATGTGTTGTCCTTTCTACCTGGTGGACTGCAGAGAGCTTGCTGAAAAAGCTAGGTGGTCTGACAACCCAAAAAACACTCCAAAATAAAGTTGAAAATCAAACAGTTTATTCAATAACAAAGTCTTTGCAGGACTTGGCACAGCTTAATGGTTGCAAAAAACAGACTGGAAATGCCTTGGGTTGTTGCTCAAAAGATTCCCACTGCTTCCCTTTGGATGGCAGGAAACCCGATATTTCCCACCCTGGTCCTAGGTGTTTGGTTGAAGAAACCACTCCTTCCCCCCTCTAAACCTAAGACCAGTCCAAAGGTGACCTAAAGCTGGGCTGGTAACCAGATGTCTATCCTATACAGCATGCAAAGCCAGTCTCTGCAAGGTACCATAAACTCATCTGGTTCCAGCAGTCCCCCAGCTAATGGTCAAGCAAATAGCAATCAGCAGGTCAGCATGCAGGTCAGCATGCAGGTTAGCATGCAGGTTAGCACCCAGGTAAGCACCCAGGTAAGCACCCAGTACTTACGGTGACCCTTTCGGAGCCAATCCTGGCTGGCCAAAAACACATCTGGCTTCCTTCCCTCTCTGAAAGGAACTGCAACACTTTCTAAAATGGAGGCCAATCCCCAGGAAGAAAAAGGGGCGGACACCAACTAAAAAGATACATTTGCAGAGCTTTAGGTGGCAAATTCTGCACCAGGCTGCAACCTTGCTAATAATTAACAGGCAAGGTGCCAGTGTGCCTGGAACAGTCCCAGGAAAAAATGCAAAAGGAAAAATGCTGCCTTTTTAAAACCAAACTATGGGGCTACGCATATGAAACGTCTGGAGGACGGAACACTCCCCGCTAAATTTCCAGGATATGGAAATTTACCAAATAAAATAAGCAAACACCTTTGTGATATAACAACAATAACAATTATAAACTTTCAACCAGCAGTACAAGGTCACAGATTGGTCTATCCAGGATAGACACCTTGTCTTTGTTAAGAGTCTTTAACTGAACTTTCCTAACTTTGCCATCAGGGCAAGGAAAGGTCTTTAGTATGATGCCCATGGGCCAGGCATGGCGGGGCAAGTCTTTGTCCTTGAGTAATACAAAGTCAATCTAGTCATGGTGATGACGCATGAGCAACAAAACAATATGGCTATGGGGGGGGGTACAACGATGGGATTTCTAATACACAACTCAAGATTGGCCTTGGCCAAACTCCCACTGGCTCCCAGAACACCCTTCTTATAAAAAGGGGGTTTAACATAATGTGATGTCTGAGCAGTCCCTACCCTTTTTGAGGATGACAGAGGCAACCTGCTCACTATACTCCCTAACTTCTCTACCCACAACCCATACTGGGGTCTTGAAGCTGGGTCATCTAAACAGATTGAACTGGCCAGAGCTGTGATAGAGGTGTTTGTACTTGAAGCAGGAACACAAGCAAAAGTAAAAGGAGCACAGATGTTTTGTTCCTTCTTTGGACTAGTGTCATTTTCCAGCCTTTCAGCCCTCTCTTTCTCTTCCTTCCTGTTTTTCTTGTCACTCTGACCATCTGTATGGAAAATAGGTGGGGGAGGAGGAAGAAGGGCAGGAATGGCAAATGGTGTGGTTGATGGTGAGACTGACAATGGAACCATGACTTCTGCTACCACCAATGAAGACTTGTGAGAAGTGCTATCATCCAAAGACAGGTCACTGCCGCTCCCACTCAGCTTCTTCTTGCTCTCTGAATGGCCAGAAGTAGATTTCTCTGATGGCCTTTTGAAGGACTTGGAGCCAGTGGCAAGCGGAGAGGTGATAGTCTTAAGGTGATCCATGGCAGTGTCAGTAGAGGGTGGACTCAATGCTGATTTTTTCTTCTTCACTGCTTCATGCCTGTTGTTTGGCAAAGCGGGCCTATCTTTTTTAAAGGACAAAGGGGCTATCCAATTTCCCTCTGCACTTTGCATTACTTGGGAGTTCATGATCTCCAAGGATCTTTGCTCGTCTTTTGAGCGCGCTAAGGCTTTGTCTCTTTCGGAGTCTTTAAAGATGGAGGAATACTCTGGAGTTATTCCTTGACAAAAGACAGAGATGTGACTCAAACAGCTACGCATGGGACGTCCACTCCTAAGCATGCTCGCTTGACTGGAGTCCAACGACGATGGTGGGTGCATCTTGTTCATGCACACTGGGCCTATAACTGTCCAGCCTAGAGGAAGTTGCTGCACGATGGGTGCGCCTGGAGGTCCCTTAACTTGGTCGTTGACGCAAAACAAGCTAGGACAATCCGCACCAAGCAAAAGAGCAATGTCCACATCTGGCCGGAAAGCTGGTATGGCATTCTTCAGCCTTCGCAGGTGTGGATGGGCCTCCACAACTTCCCTAGTTGGAATTTGATCTTTATTCCGTGGGATGGAGGAACACTCTATGAGGTCTGGCAGCTTGAACTGTCTCTTCTTGTCACAAGAGGAGACGACAAAACCAGACGCTATGCGACCCTGCAACTTCTTTCTCCCCGAACACGTTGTCATAGTGTAGTCGACCATCTTTGATTTAAGGCCGAACATGCGGAAGAAAGCTGGAGTAGCCAGGGAAGCGTCGCTCTGGGGATCCAACGCCACATAAAATCTCTTTCTAAGCCAAGGGCACTTGGCTGGGTAGACATCTGCCAAGCAAATGGGATGACAAACTCTGAAACGGTGAGCATCAGAGCACAGCTCGGTGCAGGCGACTGCTGACACCTCCACGTTTCTCTGTGGCATAGCTGACTCGTCGGTGACTTCGGCCGCTGGCTTTTCCCTGGATGAACCATCCCCTTTAGAGTGGGAGGTGGCCTCGGAGTTGTGCATTGCAGTGCAATGCCTTGGGCTGCTGCATTTCTCACACTTGATGTCTTCTTTGCAATTCGATGCAAAGTGTGGAGTTGCACCACAGCACCTGAAGCAGATTCCTAGCTTTTGAGCCAGCTGCTGTCTCTCCTTGTATGGCTTCTTGCTGAACTCTCGGCAATTGGCCAAACTGTGAGGCTTTTGGTGGATAGGGCAAAGGACTTCCTTCCCCTCTGGCCTTGGCGCATTGGTCCTGTGCTGGGTTTCAACAGCCTTCACGCTGACCGGTCTCTTGGCCTCTCTAAGCGGTTTCCTGTCCACATTGGGGGGTTTCTCCAACTGAGTCCCTTGGTACAATGCTGGCAGACCTGTTTGAGGGTCATTCCTCTCTCTGGCGGCCCGGTCGATGAACTTGACCAGGTGAGAGAATGGTGGATACACCTGGGCGTGGGCCTCCTTGAAGTTGAAAACCTCTCCCCCCCCAAAATTCCTGCAGGGCGAAGGGAAGCTTACTAAGAATCTGGTGCTGGGACAGATGTTGATCGAGGCACGCCAGTCCAGGCAACTTTGGGTTGTCTTTAGCCGTTTCCAGCTGTGCCAGGAGGTCACTAAGGTCCCACAGAAGCTTGCAGTCCTTAAGCTTCAGAGTTGGGAACCTTTGCAGCTTGTCCATCAGAGATTCTTCAATCTCCGTGCTGGTTCCAAACCTTTGGTCTAACCTGCCCCATGCCTTTTCCAAGGCTTTGATGGGGTCGGCTACGTGGACTGCGTAAATGTTCTTAACTTGAGAAGAAGAGTCTGGACCCAACCAGGCGCCCATCAAAGTCAGCTCTTCTTCAGGTGACAACCTCAGGTCCCTAATTGCTCTTTTGAAAGTGACCTTCCAGAGAAGGAACTCTTCGGCTTTGTCCGAAAACCTTTCGACCCCCTTGTCCTTCAAGTCTCTTCTGGGACTTCTTAAGATTGGGGTGAGCTGGAATTCTGGGGTTGCCGGGGACAAATGCGGTGGAGGCTGCTGCTGGGTAAGGTCCCATGGTGCCTCCGCTGTTGATCTTTGACCCTTAGGATGGAGGTCGCCTCTTGTTGATGGACTGGCAGCTCTTCTGGAACTAGCCGAAAGGGTGCTGAGCTTTAGAGGTCTTGCAGGTGGTCCTGGAGCCGTAGTGGGAGGCACAGGAAGCCTGAGCAAAGACGAACTCCCCGCTATGGCACTCTGTACTTTGGGCAACTCAAAGGCAACTTTAGGGCCCTGATCCAGCTGAATTGGGAAATCTTCGTACGCCGCATCAGAAAGCTGGCTGCTTAAACTGCTAAGGTGTGCAAGCACCTTGGAAGAAGGGTCCTGTATTGGCAACTGTCTTACATTCTCTTCTGTAAGCTGCCCATTTAGGGAAAATTCTCTGGACCAAACCTCAGCCCTTACACTCTTGGCAGCAGCATCAGCCCTTACTCTAAGCATCTCTATCTCACTTTGCCTTTGGGCCTGTTCCAACTGGCTTTGGGCCTGTCTTTGGGCCTGTTCCAACTGGCTTTGGGCCTGTTCCAACTGGCTTTGGGCCTGTCTTTGGGCCTGTCCCAATTGGGCCTGTCCCAATTGTCGCTGTTCCTCCTCTTTGAAGAGGAGGGACTGATCGGCTATCCTTGCTTCAACTTGGGCCTCTGTGATCGCGCTGCAGCTTGAGACGCAAAACAGCTTCTGAAGAGAAAGAGCTTCCGGCATCTGAAGATTTATGGGAGCGGCTATGCTTAGATGATGCATACTCTCTCAACTTGGATGCCTTACTAGAGTGGCTAGACTTGAAGCTAAGCGCCACTGAAGGCGACTTTAAAAGATTGGTCTCGTGGCTGCCTAAGGGAGACTGGTTTCCCTTAGGCACAGACCTAGGATTAACAGGTGGAGAACTAAATTCTAGGGTATCTAGAACTGCTCTTACCCTATCCTCCTTTTCACTGGTGTCAACCAAGACACTCACTATCTTTAGCTCTGAGTCCTTATCATTGATACGCTCAATGACCTGGACTGCTTCAGACACCAAACCCTTCCACAGGTTGAAGGCCTGTTCAAGGTCTGACCTTAACATGAATGGCACCTTTGTAATGCCCACGCTCTCTACTCTGTGCATTAGAGTTGCGATGCGTTCCCATGCTGAGGCTATCTTAGCATGGAGGAGCTCCTCTTTCTCCACTAGCTGGGCTAGCATCCTGGCTGAAGGGTGTTTTTCCCTCTGGGGCCTTACAACATGACCTTCAGATCCAACTCTGCTTACATCATCTTGCAATTGCACAGACATTGTGAACCCTTATAGGAAAAAAATAAATTTTCAATAAAGGCAAATGCAATACACAATGAAATGCACAGCACTCAAACACAACAATAAATGACCATGCAATGATGCTTTGCAAGGAGCAAGATGTTGGCGCCAAAATTCGATGGGCAAACTGCTAGACGACAACAAGGTAGCAGTTTGCTGCTGGAAGCCTTCTTAGCGAAGATCAACAATGAAGTTAGGAGCTTCTTTGGCGCGAATAGCGCAAGCTACTAAAATGGCGGCTTTGCCAAATTTTCAAGCACCTCGTGCTCCGCGGCTCGGGGCCTACCGCCGAAGGAGCGACGAGGCCGACGTTGGAAGGTGGGAGAGAAGCACCTTCTCCCCGCTGTGCAGAGATGTCACCGCTGGACGACTGTTCCAGCCGAAATCTTCGCTGACGTGAAGGCTGGCTGTTCTTTCTTGGCGTTGCCGGGCCCAGCCGGGTCCCGGCCTGGCGCTGCTGGGCTCAGCACTTTAGTGCGAGCCCAAACTGCCGCTGGAGCTCCGTGGCTCGGGGCCTGCCACCGAAGGAGCTCAGAGTTGCTGGGAACTGTACAGCCATGCAAACCCAGGGACAGCCGCGGGGGCTACTAGCGTGCGCACACTTGAGCCCAAAACAGCCGCTGGAGCTCCGCGGCTCAAGGCGTGCCGCCGAAGGAGCTCAGAAGGAGTTGTTGGGAACTGCACAGCCGTGCAAACCCAGGGACAGCCGCTGAGGCTACGCGCGCGCATACACGCGAGCCAAGAACAGCCGCTGGAGCTCCGCGGCTCGGGGCCTGCCGCCGAAGGAGCTCGACGAGTTGGTGGGTGCTGCACAGCTGTGTAGACCCAGGGGCAGCCGCTGAGGCTACGCGCACACACACGCGAGCCAAAGGACTGCCAGAACTGAGGGAATGGAGCCCCACTCCCTCACCTTTCTTCAGTCTGGCAGCAAGCTTGCTGGCTCAGACCACAAAATAAAATCTCTAAGGCCGTGCAGGCTCAACTGAGGCGGATAGGACCGCAGGGCCGTAAGTACTATGCCGTCACACCAGGTCTGTTTAAAATTAAAACTGGCAGATGTGTTGTCCTTTCTACCTGGTGGACTGCAGAGCACTTGCTGAAAAAGCTAGGTGGTCTGACAACCCAAAAAACACTCCAAAATAAAGTTGAAAATCAAACAGTTTATTCAATAACAAAGTCTTTGCAGGACTTGGCACAGCTTAATGGTTGCAAAAAAACAGACTGGAAATGCCTTGGGTTGTTGCTCAAAAGATTCCCACTGCTTCTTTTTGGATGGCAGGAAACCCGATATTTCCCACCCTGGTCCTAGGTGTTTGGTTGAAGAAACCACTCCTTCCCCCCTCTAAACCTAAGACCAGTCCAAAGGTGACCTAAAGCTGGGCTGGTAACCAGATGTCTATCCTATACAGCATGCAAAGCCAGTCTCTGCAAGGTACCATAAACTGATCTGGTTCCAGCAGTCCCCCAGCTAATGGTCAAGCAAATAGCAATCAGCAGGTCAGCATGCAGGTCAGCATGCAGGTTAGCATGCAGGTTAGCACCCAGGTAAGCACCCAGGTAAGCACCCAGGTAAGCACCCAGTACTTACGGTGACCCTTTCGGAGCCAATCCTGGCTGGCCAAAAACACATCTGGCTTCCTTCCCTCTCTGAAAGGAACTGCAACACTTTCTAAAATGGAGGCCAATCCCCAGGAAGAAAAAGGGGAGGACACCAACTAAAAAGATACATTTGCAGAGTTTTAGGTGGCAAATTCTGCACCAGGCTGCAACCTTGCTAATAATTAACAGGCAAGGTGCCAGTGTGCCTGGAACAGTCCCAGGAAAAAATGCAAAAGGAAAAATGCTGCCTTTTTAAAACCAAACTATGGGGCTATGCATATGAAACGTCTGGAGGACGGAACAGCCCTGTTAAATTGAGAATATTCCAAATGAACCTAACCAGGCCTAGTAGTTAAACACCAGCATTTTCTGTTTACATAATTTACCATATTTACCATAGATAGCAAATTTGCATTTAAAATGAACACAAGAGGTCAGGGCCACCGTCTTCTAGCTGCTGCATCACAGATATGAGATGGTTTTTCTTCTATGGCATAATCTCCTTTCACTCCAGTAGAAGTGAGAATTGGAGGAAGCCCATCTTCTGGAATATGATTTATTGCACTGCCAACTGGACTTCCAACCTGAGTTTTACTGCTTGAAAATGTCAGCGTGCTTTCAGCCTCTACTGATGAGGCATTATTGGGGCCGGAGGGTTAGCAGCAGCTAAAAAGATCTATCAACCGAAAGTTTGTAATGTTGAACCCCAGATTGGTGTGGGCAGCCAACCATCAGCCCTGTCCACTGTTTACCTAAGCAGTTCGAAAACAGCTTTAGCTGTAATTAGAGAAATTAGGTACCACTATAAAAAAAACGGGGGGATTTTTACAATGCCATAAAAGAAAGAAGATCAGAAAATGCTGTATGTGGAAGTCCTGACAGCTTTTCATCATAGAAGGATGGAGCGACAGCACCCCCTGTGGCACGACACAAAAACCTCCTTCTGTTCTGTCTGTGTTCTGTGTACGTCTATACAAAATGGCATTGAATGTTTGCTGTATATGTGCTTGTGATCCGCCCGGAGTCCCCTTCGGAGTGAGAAGGGTGGAATATAAATAAAGTATTATTATTAGTTATTATTATTATTGCTCATCGGCTTGCTGGGATCACGTGAGACTGCCATTGCTTCAGTAGAGGTTGTTGCAGAAACTGCCAATTTCACTACAGCAGCAACTTCCCCATTGTGTAAGATCCCGTCAGCAAACCAAACACGTCTTTGTTCTCTAGGCTGAGCTACTTCTGCCCCTGAGTGTTTTAAGACTCCCACAGGAACTATAACAGTAGGAGATGGAGAGTTCAGAGCTCCAGAGGCCTGGGCTTGCTGCAAGAGAGGAATAGTAGAACAGTACTCAGAAGGATTGTTAGGATTAGGACTCTGACTTGAGGTACTCATTATGTTTTCCCAGGCTTCTGCATTCGTGAGAACCGAATGGCAAATTATACATACTCTGGCTTCCTTTCTATCCATATATAGTCGTTTGCATTTTAGACTGCAGCAGGCTACACAAAAGACCTTTCCACAGGCTCTGCAATGATGCCTACTTTTAGTGAAAATAAATCTGGTCTCACATTTCATGCAGTTTGCTGCTTGAGAATCTGGAACCCACACTGGAGCTACTTCACCCAAATTGGTAAATGGCTTTCTTGTAGTAACTCCAAACTGGCCAACTCTGAGGTTATTGTCTGGACTATCAGAGGCTGCTGCAAGGCAGGCCCGGATTATGATCTTCGGCCGCCCGAGGCCAAGACACTCCATGCCGCACCCCCACGGCGCGAAAGCCACGCCCCCTACAGCGCGAAAGACACGCCCCGATGGTGCGAAAGCCACGCCCCCGGGGCGCTGCTGCGCATGTGCGGCAGCAGCCCCGGCCATGCGGCTCCCGTGGCCTCCTCGCGCCCTCCTTCCTTTTGCGGGAGAAGGAGGCGGCCGGTGCTGTGCGGCTTCTGTCGCCTCCTCCTCCCGCTGCGACCGGAAGGAGGGCCCGAGGAGGTGGACGGAAGCCGCGCAGCACCGGCCCCGCGGCTTCCGTCCACCTCACGCCTTCCTTTGGGTGGTGGGAGGAGGAGGAGGTGGATGGAAGCCACACGGCAGTGATTGTGGGGCTTCTGTCCGCCGCCTCCTCCTCCCGCGACCCAAAGGAGGGCCCTCTTTTGGGTCGCGGCGGGAGGAGGAGGCGGCGGGCAGAAGCCCCACGACCACTGTTGTGCGGCTTCCATCCACCTCCTCCTCCCGCCACCCAAAGGAAGGCGCAAGGAGGAGGAAGGGAAGTCCCGCCCTCCTTCTGGCCGCCTGGGCTGCCCCCTTGCAAAGGAAGGAGGCGGCCAGGACCAGGAGGAGGAGGAAGGGAAGCCCGCTGGCGCGCATGCGTGCGCATGCATGCATACCCGCCGGCGGGGCAGAGCTTTCCTTCCTCCTCCTCGCCGCCTCCTTCCTTTGCAAGGGGGCGGCCCAGGCGAGGGGAGGGTGCCATTCCCTCCTCCCCGCCCCCTCGCAGCGCTCTCCCCCCACCCTCTCCCAAGGTATGGTGACTCTCTCGGGAGAGGGCAGGGAGAAAGCGCTGCGAGGAGGCGAGTTTTTTAAAATAATTTTTTTAAAGTTTTCGGGGGGCGAAACCGCTGCCCCCAAAACCTGCCGCCCAAGGCCATGGCCTAGTCTGGCCTCATGGGTAATCCGGGCCTGCTGCAAGGCATGCATTGCTAGAAACCCCAGGCTCAGACTCATCTGAATGCTCCCCCACAATATCCACAACTGAGGTATTCAGTTATGTTTCATCAGAAAATACATTTGCAGCTGTGTTTTCTGAAACTTTTGATTTTTCAGATATATAATTTTTATTTTTGCTGTTACTAACACTCTTTGGGGGAACAAGGTCATTTTGTAAATGGTACAATTCTGACTTTGGAATTTGCCATTTTAGATTTGTAGGCAGCAACACACAATAAGCCAACACCTTCTTCTTTGTAACATCCCTTCAGCTGTTTCAAGAATACAGCCTTTTCATCACCAAGCTGATCATGGCGAACTCCTTGAATGTTTATATATATATATATATTGTCTTCCATACCCCGTATCATCCTTTTTGCACTTCCCTGCGTATGTGAACAGTTGCTCTTTTTTTAAAATAAAAAAATTATAATCCCAAATCATAAGAAAATAATCAATTTTGGAATGGGCTCAAAATGTCTTCTAAACACATTTTATGCCCCCACAAAGTCACTGGGCCCTGGAAAATGTCTAGTGATCTCTGCTTTTGGTAGATAGTTTTATGGACATTTTCCTAGGAGTACATAATATTCCCTTCACCATTTTCTTGTCTAGGTTGCATATTGCAAGTGGGATGATGCTATGGCAACCCTACCTCTTGACTCAAACAAGCATTGGTTGGCGGACAAGGTGAACAAGGAGAGCTCTGTTGTTTGGCTGGCAGTTGTTGTCCTGCTGGACTTCCATGTAGTGCAGTTCTGCATTCTTTTAACATTAGAAAGGATCTCAACCATAATGTTATTTGTTAGTAGGGATATAATGAGACTTGCAAATGTTGAATTCTGTGTTCCCAACAGTTGGGAACACTCTGAGGGAATAATAATCCTCCTTGAAAATTTTCGGCCATAGCCACAAGAATGAACAATCCCTCTTTTAAAAACAATTTAGGCAGAAAACTGCTCAGAGTAGAATACTACACAGATTGTAAACTGCTGAAATGATGCTGCTAATGCAGAGAGTTCGTGTAGGGAGAG
Organism: Anolis apletophallus; assembly: GCA_030556195.1. Taxonomy (NCBI): domain Eukaryota; kingdom Metazoa; phylum Chordata; class Lepidosauria; order Squamata; family Anolidae; genus Anolis; species Anolis apletophallus. The sequence continues at coordinate 29,044,328 of JARBWK010000001.1, forward strand.
TATAACAGTAGCTGGAGTTGTGGAACATTCCCTTCATTGTACTTTACCATGTAGTTTATTTTAGAAGTCAGTTTCCTCTAAGACAAGGGTTCTCAAACTTAAATTAGCGTGCTGGTTCATGGTCCCTCAGACTGTTGAGAAGGGGACTATAGTTTTTTAAAAAAATAATTCCTATGCATACTGTACATATTGTCTTTGTAGTGCAAAAAAACGCCAAGAAAAATATTTATTATTATTATTTACTGTATTTGTATACCAGCCTTCTCAGCCCGCAGGCGACTCAGGGCAGTTTACAGAGGCAACAATTCAATGCCCAAGAACACCATAAAACATTTAAAAATATTAACACATAATATAAAACCATAACAAGAGCAATAAAAACATAAGTCATTTGTGTCTCCTAATTAAAAGCATTGTCTGATCTCATCGTCCAGTCGTTCCATACTCCTACTGTTTTCCGGAATATTAAGAGGGAGGGGTGGATCTAATATCCCTAGGAAGGGTGTTCCATAGCCAAGGGGGCCACCAGTGACTAGGCCCCATCTCTCGTCCCCGCCAAACATATTTGTGATGCAGGTGGGATCGATCAGGGCCTCCCTGGACAATCTTAAAGTCCTAGCGGGTTCATAAGGGGAGATGCGTTTGGACAGGTAAGATGGGCCAGAACCATTTAGGGCTTTATAGGCTAAAGCCAGCACTTTGAATTGTGCCCAGTAGAGGACTGGTGCAGCAGAGGAGTTGTATGCTCCCTAAGCACCGCTCCTGTTATTAATCTGGCTGCCATCCATTAGACCATTTGAAGCTTCCAGATAGTTTTCAAAGGCAACCCCATGTATAGCTCATTGCAGTAGTCTATACAGGATGTAACCAGAGCATGGGCTACCATGGCCAAGTCAGACTTCCTAAGGTATAGGCACAGCTGGCACACAAGTTTTAACAGTGCAAATGCATCATTTTCAAGCACCAAGAGTACTGGGTAAAGGGGCCTATGCTGCTGGTAAACCCCTCTGTAAAGTTTTTTTTGAGGGAAACAAGGGGCTGAAGGGGAGGGGGTGGGTGCCCTCTCCAGGAGCCTGAAGAACTGGGGTGGCTGTGGGGATTGACCCCAAGAATTGCAGTCTCAGGAGTCACTCCCCACAGGGCCCACACTTGGAAAGATCCAGACCTTAGCTTAAGGTCCGTATCTTTCCAGGTATTTAATTAATGTGGAGTAAACTGGGAAAATCCAGTTTTCTCCACATTCATTCACTTTTACTTTGAGACATCATTTGGGCACCTCATGTGAAAGCAAGACAGGTCCAGCATTTTGGGTCTGTGGAAGGGCCCTTAGACTAACTCTGGAATACCTAGAAATTCCTAATGGTATCCTTTTTATGGTATCCTGGGACTGAACGTCACATAAATTGATGATGTCTGATCATATTTAGTTTCAGGTAACTGCACTCTGGCTAGGAAAGTATCCACTGTAGATATGGGGATCTTGTTGTATTTACCATTTTGCTATCTCTGGTTATTCAGTGTTTGATTCACTGGTTAGGACCAACTAGTAGGTGTTTCATTTCCCTGGCACTAGTGTCCTTTTTAAAAGTTAATTCTCATCTATCATTTTTTCCTCTCTCCACACATTCCTTTCTAAATATAACTTACATCTACAGGGGCATCTAGGACCAAAATTAATTCATCTTTTAGGGTTATGGGTTTCTGTATCCTGCTTTGTTTTCTTTTGTTTGAAAGAGAAAACCAATTCTGGGTTGTGCCAAAATTGTTCAACAAGACCCACCAGTTTCAGAGATCTATTGTATGGTAAACAGCTGACTTTAAAAAACAACAGCCCAGGAGCAAACACATTTTTACAAGCCTTTATGTCTCCTAGGAATAGAGAACAGATGGCAATTGTGTCTGTTTCTGCCATGTGGCAGAAACAACTCCTTTCAATGAAGTAGTCAGCTGCTTAGAATATATAGACCAACACATCTTAAAAGAGCACAATTAATCCTCTTTGAGTTAATATCTGTCTCTTTTTTAACACAACGATATATAAAAACACAACCTGTAGGATGTGGGAAGTCATCTATATTTTGTAGTGTTTGGACACAGGATTAACAGTGTTCTGTAGCCAGCAATTTTACTGGCATAAGAATAAAAAGCAACCTGACTTTGGGTTAATCTATACTGTAGAATTAAAGCAGTTTGACACCACTTTAACTGCCTGGGTAAATGCTATGGAATTGTAGGATTTGTAGTTTCACAAAACACCAGCATTCTGGCCAAGGTCAAAGACCTGTAAAACTACTTTTGTGATTCCATGGCATTAAGACAAACATTAGTTAAAGTGGTGTCAAACTGAATTAATTCTACAGTCTGATGTACCCTCTGTGTTGATTTTCACCGAATGGGAGAGGGACTGTTTTCTCTGTTTTAAAGATCATCACTTTTCAAAGCTCAAATGATTACATTTTAAGAATCATGTGAAAGAAGATTAAGGGTCTTGATTTTGCCAATTCAAAATTAGCACATGGACAGCAAACACAGCAGGCAGGTACACAGATGATTTGGTTATAGTCTTTGTGATGAGAATGATTGTATTTCATTTTCTAACATAGTGGTGGAAAATTTGGGTGACGTGTAGCCTTCCTCAGACCTACTTTTGCATCCCTCAAGAGGCCTCTCCTTGGTTCCCCAAAACCTTACATTTTTTGATATGATTTTAGGTAATTTTCCTGCAAAATGTTCCAAAGCCTCCATACAAACAAGCTCACACACAAAACACCCTTCGACATTTCCACTCTCCAACATCTCAGAATGCAGTCAAATATCAGTCAAAATTGTGAACTGAAATGATGTTTCATTACTTCCAGTTGATATTTGGGCTGGTACGTGGGTCAAAGAGAGAGAGGGAGATTCGCAACACCATCAATTGTTTAATAATGGACCGTGGTGAGGAAGGTTTGTGGGGAAATGGGTTCCCAGTTTCTAGATAGCTGTCCACACCTTATTTAATTTGTTTAATTTTTTAATATTTACGTCTGTGTAGTTTGTTTCCAAAAGGTACCAAATCCAAAAAATTGAAAAATGAATTACAGTTGGCAGCACGTAGTTTGCTAGGAGTAGAATATTATGTACAGATCAAAAGTAGCAAAATGTATCAAATCATTTCATACAGGGTTTGGCAAATTCCTTTCATAGTAAAGGAATGAAATTTCTCAGCATGTTTTTTGCTTTAAAATGTATTCCGCTGGATGTAGTACCTTTTGGAAACAAACCACATCTTACACAGAAATTAGGATATTAAAATTATATTCAGATCTGTATCTTGTTTTGTTTTGATATGGTGTGCAGTTGGCCGTCAGCAAATGCCTACCCCAGCAGTGACACAAATGACCTCATCAAATGGGCTTAAAATTGGCAGCATACACTGGTTCTTCTCCTTTTGTCCTATGGAGCCTGCCAGCTCCCATCCCATGGCATAGAGCTACTTCTGGCAGGGCTCCATGGCAGAAGTGGAGATGAACTGGTGTATGCCACTGCGGTGGCAATACAGGAGGCTTCCTGAGTTGCATAAGGATCAACAGCGCGGGGGGGGGGGGGGAGCGAGAAGGAGTCGACGCTTTTCCCCATGGCATGGGGTTTGGGATAGTTCAGGCAATGTGATGCATAGGGTGAAAGGTTCCCCATGCCCCACACTGGGCACCATCAAATTGTCTGTGGTCCGTAGCAATTCTGGCAGCCAATGTGATAAGGTTGAAAGACTCTGTCTCTAATCTCATTAAAACCTAAATTACTTTGCTAGATTATACTAAGAATCTGCATAGTATATTTTCAAACATAATGAATCAAATGCATTGATATGCTCACAGACAAGCCATAATGCTTGATACATAGCTGACTATAGAGGTCCCTCTATTATTGGCCTGACCATGTCTCCATTTGAATAGTAACTTGAATTCAGGGATTTGGAACAGCACTAATGTGGTTTTTCTTTTTACAAAACTTTAAATTTGTGTGGAAGATCTGAGAATTTTTAAAAGTTAAAAAAGCATGAGCACGCCATTATTTTCACAAATAAAATGTGTTCATTTTTTAATATGTGAAAAGGTTGTTTCTTTTTATTGTCTCAAAATTATCCTCAACCGAGTTCTTTGGGATACATCTGGAATTTAATAGCTTTTGAGAATGAGAGGTGTTTCTTAGATACACTCTCTGGACTGTTAGAATCTCTTAAGTTGTATCCTCATATTGTCTTTCACACATTAGTGACATCGCTTCTTAAAAGAATGACCCCCCAAACTTAATTACTTTTCAGATTAGTTCTCCCTGTTAGAAGAACCAGTGCTGCCTCATTCATCATCTTTGTAAAACCTTTGTTTTGCTCAGTGTAATAACAGGGTTTAATAATTTAAGAGTTGGGATCAATATTAGAGTTGGGGTTATTGCGTGCTTTTTTTTTGTTTTGAGTTCTTGAAATGTGTCAGTTCCTATAGGGACATCCTTCTTAGTGGGAAGGCAAAAGACGTTATAAAACGATAACACCACTGAGTCATGGCAGTTAAAGTGGTATCAAACTGCACTACAATGAAAGTGCACCATATGCTTCACAATTCTGGGTTTTCTAAATTCTGAAAGTATCAGATAACAAACTGAAAAAAACATGCATAAACTGTTTTATATCATTAGGGATGATATACATGTATCATCTGTTTTATATCATTGGGGGATATGGGGCTACTGATTTCATTGGCAGTAATTAATCTGATCTAGGGATCTGTCTGAGCCACAAACCATGAATTAAGTCAGACAACATTCCCAGGCATCCAGACAATATCCAGGGACTTCTGGCCCCTCACCTGGGGTAAAAGCTCTTGATACAATTTTATCCTGTGTTAGCAGAAATTGTGAGAAACCCCAGAGCAGCCCCACACTTCAGGGTTGGTGTGAACATCAGGACCAGTTGTAATTTGGAACCTGTCCTGCTGATCACACAAGCCGGTGCCACCATGCTGTTTTCCCTGCGCAGGAAAAAGGGGGGTGGCACTTACCTTTTGTGTCCTTTGTCATTGAAGCATTGGTCACAGAGCTCTGGAGGGCTTCTGGCTTTGCTGATCATCTCCCTCCCTCCTGCCCCAGGCCACAAAGGCATCCAGTAATATTAGGATCTCTCCAGGACTCAGTAGCCTCTAATGCAGTGACAAAGGATGCAAAAGTTATAGATTGACTCTAATGAGGGGCTGAACCAAACTAAGGACCTCCTCACCCATGCTGCAGGAATTGCCTAGGATTGTGGTGATTGCAATGGTGATCACCCAGGGGGTATAACACTTGTTGCCCCACACTCCACACTGTCCCACCTCCCCCACATGGGGAAAAGCATCAGACAGCTATCAACCTCAGTAGATTTCTATGGAAAGATGGGATACCTCCCATTTTCCACTGCCTGTTATTTTTCAGCAGGGCATTATTATTATTATTATTATTATTATTTAAAACTTTTATATCCTGATCTTCTCTATGTCCATAGAGGGACTCAGACCAGCTAACAGCAAAATTCAATACTAACAATAGGAACACTTTAAAACATCATACATAAACAATCAGTTAAAAATACATATAAGATAAAATGCATATAAAACCATTCGCCAAGACAAAATCATATCCAACTCAGTTCGCACATTGTGGTCAATAACTTTAGTCATAACCGGACTCAGCCATCAGTCTGCAAAGCCTTGTTCCACGACCAGGATTTCACGAGCTTCCTGAAGGTCAGGAGGGAGGGGGCAGATCTGATTTCATTCATTTTTGCCCTGTAGCTGCTCCAGTAGTACTTCTCTGGGGGCTCCATGACAAAAACTGCTAAAAATCTGTTACCACCACTGAAAAATAGCCTGTGTAAGGAGTTACTGTATAATCAAAGCTCCTCTCTCATGATTAGCATGGTTTGGGAGCAGAGTGGTGCAAACATCGCAGCAGCATCCAGGATCGATCTGAAGCAACAATTCTTTGGACTGGACACGGATTTAAGTGCTTGTGTAGATGGGTCCTAAGTTAGGCAAAGTGAAACTTCCAGGTGGATTGGACTTCCAGAAGGCTTGTTAGAATTGCCAATAGTGCGAGATTGTCAAAATTGTAGTCCAAACCCTTTGAAGGCATGTTGTCAACCCCAATCTAATCTATGAAATAGAACTAGTTTGCAGATGGAGGTGTATTATGCGGGTAGGCTTTAGTTTATTTTTATACATATATTTTGACATCATAAATCTAAATGACAAGAAATAGGTGAAGGGACAGGTGGGGAGGGGTATGGAGAAAGTCTTATAACTCCTGGAATGGATAAAGGCTATGTCTTCTGCCCCTGTGGATGGTAAGGGGAAAAGGTTGCCACATTTTAGTCTCCAAACAAGTTCAGTACCACCACAGCAAAATTCCTCATAAATCCCATAAAGGAAATGGCAGTAGGAGTTTGGGAATTTAAAATTTTTTTTAAAAAAAATCTACAATCTAGTGACCTTCACACATTATCATTCCAACCTCAATGACATACCAGTTTGATGAGCCATGCTATATTAATGTCTTTATTAGAACGAATGGTTGTATCTCTATATGGCAGCCACACGCAGGCTTCCCCCAGTACACTATAATGACTACCATGCTTCACTCTCCATTCAGTTATGGTTCAAAAAAGGAGTGAAAAGTGCTCTCTTGAGCACTGTGATAATCTTGTACTTTTCATTGGTAGTATACTTCACTTTTAAAGAATCAATCACACCAGGGAAAATGTAAATCCAATTTTCTAGTCGTAGTGGATGTTATTATTATCACCCCGCTCCTAGTCTGTAGGTTTATGCCTGTACATTCCTATTAGGAAGGAATTTACCATATTCTGTCATAAGAATTCTACTGATTTACTGTCACAAACTTGTCACCCACATATCATTAACAAACTGTTACCTGGACTTCTGAAATGGCAAAAAAATTTACAATATTAAGACATTAATTAAAAACTACAAAGGGTTTTTGTACTTCCATACCTTTAGGTTTTTTTAGCTGGGGTGGTACAAAATAAAAACTATCCCGAAACTTAACACAGAATAAAATTGTTTCCTCCCACTAGTCCAAGCACAACATAATATATTGCATGTGGTTTCTTTGATCAGTTAATCAAGACATTATTAAAAACGGCTCAGAATATGAAAATAAAAAACTACCTAAATTCGAAATCAATAATGTTAAACACGTCATTGTCTTGTTTCCAAAAGAAGGTTTATGCCAATATGTTTTTCTGCTGAATCTGAATTATTAATAAAGCGGTTTTGGTACTTTTCCAACAGAAGTACAGTCAGAGAGTGATGCTGCACACGTGTAGAGCTTAGAAAAGTGGGTTTCTGTGCCAAGAATCAAGCAGGCATAGGCTCCGTGAATGTAACACTATGATTGGTGCTTCAAATCAATGTTGTGATTTGCCAAAGTACACCCCGTGCCTAGCGTAGATAACGTAGGCTCAGATTGGTCTAAACAGTACAAGGCGTGAGGTTCGTTTACCTTAGTGCTAAATGGATAAGAACTGCGCATGAGCAGAGGGATTCTGCCCCCTCCGTTGCTGGCAAGGAGTCTGCAGAAGCCAAATGTTGCAAGTTGGGAACACAAGAGTCCCAGCACACTGATAGATGTACTGTGGGAAAGACTATCATAGAAATGTTCATTGTTCTAACTAATAGGAGGGGATTAAGATGTGATGCATATGAAAATGTAATTTTTTATTGGATTAATGAAATGTTCTGTAACACCAGCCAATGATGTTTGTGAAATGTTCATGAAGGAGGGCGGGCTTTTGTGAATGCCGCCATGAAGGGTATAAGAGCTTTGTGTTAAGGATGACCGGGGCCGTTTGCCCCTTATCGCAGCACGTTCTGTGGGCAACCCCACCAGCTGGTGTTAATAAATAAATCTTTGATTTCATGTTGAGCAGTGAAGTTGTTGCGTGATTCCTCATCCCTGCGCCCGCACGTCCATGCCGCCGTTTTGGTAAGAGGTAACTTGCCACTTGGAGTTCCATAACTCCCAATTTGCTGCTACATTACTTTTGCATTTGACAGTATATAGTATTGGTCATTTTTACTTTTATTACATGGATAAGAAAAATGACATGGGCCGAAAGGTTACAGTCCATAAATCTGCTGAATTGCAGTGTCTTTCTTGAAGTCAATTTAATTCCTAGCTATGAAGAATCTGCTTGAAGTGGTCTATGAGCACAAGCCAATGAAATGTTTTCTGGGCTTTGAAATTTGGGACAGACAGGATAATGTGATCCTGCTTAATGTTGGCTATATCACTGCATCATTTGTTTAAGGCCTTAGAAAGGAGTCTTTACATAATATATGACAAGCTAGCTTCATGTGTAGACAAAATGAAGAAATAACTTCAGACTTCTCAACTATTGCCAATAATCTTTAGAGATGACTCCCTCTGTTGAATGTACAGAATACTCAGATAGGATTTAAATAGTATGGCTGCATACAATAGGCTTTTGATATTTTCTAGGTTACAAATTTAGATGATATATGTGTAATTTTGTAATTATAGTAGTATGATTGCTAACAACCCCTCCAAGTCTGTTGGACTGGATGAGACATAACCAAATCAAAGATAAGCTTTATATGAGCTATAATGTGATGGTCTAAAATGCTTTGAGCAGTTTTGTAGCATGATAATCAGTAGGGCTGGTTGATCCATAAAAAAATTGTTTCTAAACTCGTGGGGGGGGGGGGGGGAGCCGCTGTGGTTTCAAAAAAGAACTATTTCTGATATTTTAAAGGAAATTTTCAAAATTGATATGTATTTAATAATGAAATATATTACTATTTCATTAGTGGGGCCAGTGCACAGGAGATCCCCGCCTCTGCACCCCCTCACCAGCTCAGAATCAACCTGCGATATCTGTAACACAAGTTGATTCTCAGCTGGGGAAGAGGGATGGAGTGCATGCCCTTCAAAGAATATTAAAAAAATAACAAAAACTTCTTTAAGTACATCAGAAGCAGAAACCCAACTAGAAAAGCAGTTGGGCCACTCGACGACAATGGTCAGAAAGGGAAAATCAGTGAAGACAAGGAGATTGCTGAGCGGCTAAATGACTTCTTTGCCTCCGTTTTCACACAGGAGGACAGACAACATATGCCTGCAGCTGAGTCAGTTTTTTCAGGGAGGGAATTAAAAGAATTAAAACAGATAGAGATAAACAAGGAGGATGTTCTCACATGCCTTACTAAACTAAATGTCAACAAATCACCAGGTCCAGAGGGCATCCACCCCAGAGTTCTTAAGGAACTCAAGTGTGAAATTGCTGAACTTCTAGCTAAGATATATAACCTTTCTCTAAGATCAGGCACTGTACCGAGGACTGGAGGGAGGCAAATGTAACACCGATCTTCAAGAAAGGATCCAGGGGTGATCCAGGAAATTATAGACCAGTCAGTTTAACCTCAGTTCCAGGCAAAGTGATGGAAACCATTATTAAAGAAAATATTACTAGGCACATAGAAGAACAGGCATTGCTGAAAGAAAATCAACATGGTTTCTGCAAAGGCAAATCATGTCTTACTAACTTGTTAGAATTCTTTGAGGGTGTAAATAAACACATAGATAAAGGGGACCCAATTGATATTGTTTACCTTGACTTTCAAAAGGCTTTTGACAAAGTCCCTCACCAAAGGCTCCTAAATAAGCTCTTCAGCCATGGAATCAGAGGACAGGTCTTGTCCTGGATTGGAACCTGGCTAAACTGTAGGAAACAAAAGGTGGTAATAAACGAACATTTCTCTGGGTGGAAAGAGGTGAGAAGTGGCGTACCCCAAGGTTCAGTTTGGGGTCCGTTACTTTTTAATTTATTCATAAATGATCTCGATGTAGGAGTGAATTCTGAGGTAGCAAAGTTTGCAGACGACACTAAATTGTTCAGGGTAGTTAAAAATGAAACTGATTGTAAAGAGCTCCAGAAAGATCTCTCGAAATTGAGTGAATGGGCAACAAAGTGGCAAATGCATTTTAACCTAAACAAGTGTAAAGTCATGCACATCGGGGCAAAGAACCCCAAATACACCTACCAACTGATGGGATCAAAGCTTTCTGAGACAAACCAGGAAAGGGATCTTGGGGTTTTGGTGGACAGCTCAATGAAGATGTCAACCCAGTGCGCAGCAGCAGTGAAAAAAGCAAATTCTATGCTAGGCATGATCAGAAAGGGAATCGAAAATAGGTCGGCAAATGTTGTATTACCTCTCTACAAATCTATGGCAAGGCCACATTTGGAGTACTGTGTACAATTCTGGTCTCCGCACCTTAAGAAGGATATAACGGAACTGGAAAAGGTACAGAAAAGGGCAACAAGAATGATCCAAGGGATGGAGCGGCTCCCTTATGAAATCAGGTTGCAACGCCTTGGTCTTTTCAGCCTTGAAAGACAGCGTCTAAGAGGTGACTTGATCGAAGTGTATAAAATCATGCATGGGATAGAAAAGGTGAATAAAGAAAAATTATTTTCTTTGTCACAAAACACTAGGACTAGAGGGCACTCTCTGAAGCTCCAAGGTAGGAAAATTAGGACTAATAAAGGGAAATATTTCTTCACCCAGAGGGTCATTGGGTTATGGAACTCACTTCCAGAAGAGGTCGTGACAGCTGTCAGCCTGAACAACTTCAAGGCAGGATTAGACAGATTCATGGATACCAAGTGTATCAGTAGTTACTGAAAAGGACATTCAAGTGCCACCTCGGAGTTGGTTGAGGTAGGCAGGATTTCCCTGGGTACTGGTTGTGGGGGGTCGGGAACAGGTTAGGGTTTTGCCCTCCCTTCTGCTCGAGATCCCCGTGTACAACTGGGGGCCACTGTGTGATACAGAATGCTGGACTAGATGGGCTGAGGTCCGATTCAGCATGGCTCTTCTTATGTTCTTATGTTCTCCATGCCCCCTCACCAGCTCAGAAGCAACCCGGGTTAAAGGGAACACGTGTTGGTTTCTGAGCTGGCAGAGGGGAGTGAAGGTATGGATGCCTCCACTCGCTTCTGCCAGCTCAGAAACCAACCTAGGTTAGGTAAGAAAGGACGGAAATTATAACAACATAATAACGCGCCCTTTACGGAAATGGCGGACCCGGTGTCGTTTTAGAAATGTCACTTCCGGGTTGCTGGCTGTGGGTCGAATTAGGGTCTAAATTGATTTTAATATGAAATAATAACTGTTTTCTAAGGATAACAACTGGAGATATCCACCCCTAATAATTGGTCTTTAAGCTTCCTTTGTAATTAATTCTTGGGCTGCTTTTCCTGGGTAGGAAATAAATTACTCTTTTATAAAATTACGCATATTTACTCAAGTCTAGTGCACCTTCGAATTTAATGCACACCTCAGTTTTCAAAACCCTGAAACCAAAAAAGTATTTCCTGCCTAATGTAATGCATAGAAACAAAAAATATGCTCTTTGCAATTTGATTAGAATTCTTTTGTTAAAAATAATTGTGTTAGAACACCAAAGCTTCCACGGATGGAATATAAAACTTTAGGGTGCATCTATGCTGTAAAATGAATCCACTTCAGTTGCCTTGATCCAATGCTATGGAATCATGTGGGCTGTAGTTTCCAAGGTTTTGAGCCCTCTCTGCCAAAGAATGCTGATGCATCACCAAGCTACAAATCCCAGGATTGCAGATCATTGAGTCCTGACCATTAAATTAGAGATGAGGTCCCTCAAAGAGGAGCTCCAGGTGCAGCTCCTGAAAAGCATTTTCCCCTTTTCCTTTGGCTCAACACTAACACTACTGTATGACACAAATCTAATGTGCACCCCAATTTTGGAAAGGTCATTTAGCCAAAAAGGATGAGCATTAGATTTGAGTAAATATGATAAATCATTTGGCAACTCAAGTTATCACACATGTCAAAGACTATCTATGAGGTCTGCAGATGTCACGATGCAGGGTCTCGGCCCAGCCCCTTAATCACACACACAGAGACGGTAATCAGCTAACTATTTATTGAATAATAAAAAACAGGTGAAAAGGTAAATTGTCCTTAAAAGTATCAAAAGTTCAATCAAAAAGGTAAAGAGTCCGTAAGTAAAATCCAAAGGCAAAACGTGGCAAAGGCTCCGCAAAAACAATGCGGATCAAGGACTTGGTCCGTGGCAAAGGAACAAGGCAAAGTTCATTACAAGGCCCAAGAAACTTCTTGGCAAGGCTCGAGCCAACAACCTGGCTCCGTGGATCTTCGCTCGCTTCACTCATAAGAACATAAGAACATAAGAAGAGCCATGCTGAATCGGGCCTCAGCCCATCTAGTCCAGCATTCTGTGTCACACAGTGGCCCACTAGTTGTACACGGATCTCTAGCAGAAAGGAGGGCAAAACCCTCACTCCCTTCAGATCAGAAGTGGCCGAGCTACTGAGGATCCGTTCCCACGGATCCTATACTTAATTCCCTTGGTGAGACCCCCGACGCTCTAGGCTTCACCGCCAATCTGTGCTATGGGATCTAGCGCTCCTCTGGCGCTCTAGGCTTTGGTGCCATTCCCTCCTGCTGGACTCAATGCTCTGGCTCCTATCAAAGCCCCGTCCTTGCCTCCCAGCACCTGGTTCGCTATCTTCATGAGAGCCAGACTCCCTTTCAGCTTCCATGGGCTCATCCTTCGCTATCTCCCTGACCCTTTCCTGCGACCCGAAACCACCTGGTTTCTCATACAGATTATCTGAATCAGCACTTTCAAAGTCAGCCTGATTTTCCCAGCTATCATAGCCATCCGGCCAGCCATCATCCCATGCTAAGCTTTCTGTAGGAGAGGAAGTCCCCGCTGCCTCATCATCCCCTTCCTCCATGTCCTCATCAGCTGCAATTGGCCCTAATGCAAGTGGGACCCTCAGGGATGCCCCCTGCCCCACAGGCACGAAAGGGAACTGGGTTGCTACAGCAGATCAACTTTCTACCACCTAAACATGTAGACTGGGCAAAAAGCAATCAGATACAAATAGTGACTTTTGATGCTACCACTAAACTGTGCTATTATACTTGTCAATTCCTGTCCAAGCTCTTGTTACAATTACATATCCAATGGACATTATAGCATGATCATGCCACCACTCAACCTTCACAAAATACTACGTGGGACCTTATCAAATGTTTTCCTGAAATCCAGTAAATAACAAGCACAGCATTCCCACTATCTACTTAACTACTGAATCAACCTAAAGGACATATAAAGTTAGTCTGGCAAGTTTTGTTCTTTTGCCTTCAGAAAGAAAGTCAAAACGTGGCTTTGAGACCAAGACTGTGGATAATGTAGTGCAATGACTTCTGGAATGGCCCGGATTACGATTATGGATGCCATGGTTTGATGTAATGTTGATGTAATGTTTTCAATGTTTTAATTTGCAGTTTTAATTCAAATGTCTATTTTAATTGTTTATTGTTTTATGGCATTGAATTGTTGCCTATAGGTAAAGCCACATGAGTCCTATTCAGGGTGGGCAGGGTGGGGTACAAATATAGTAAATAAATATATTTTTTTTGTTTGTTTGGACTTGTCTGTCGCCACTCCCACCCGGCTTGGGGCGACTCACAACATTAAAAACATAGTTAAAACAGCATATATAAAACACAGCATATATAAAACACAGTAAAATAAATAAATGCTGTATTGTCACCAAGATACTTGCAGACAGATCCCTGTATAATCCATGCCAACATTTTTCCTGGTATTAAACTCAAGATGACTGCACTGCAGTTTTCTGAATATTCTTTTTTGCCATTTTTGGCAAAATAAGGAAAATATTTGCTCATCTCTAGTACTATAACACCTCATCCATTCACCAAGATTTCTCAAAAATGATGGCAAGTAGTTCTGCTAGCATGTCAACAAGTTCCTTCAGTACTCTGGGATGTAATTCATCTGACCATCAGATTTGAACTCATTTAGGTTAAAAAGACCGTTCACAACTAACTCCTTTTCAATCTTGATTTGTAACCAAGATTTCTTACAAAGGTTTCTGTTGGTGCATTGATCCCACAGTCCTCTTTTCAGGGGGAAATAGAAACAAAATAGATATTGAGTAGTTCTGCCTTTTCACTATGATCTGTTAGCATTACATCATCTTTGCTGAGCAGTGGTCCCCACCATTTCCTTCATCACTCCCTGGCTTCAAATGTGCTTGGGAAAAAAGTGCTCCTTTCTTACCTAGCCAATCACAACTGATTTTGATCTTTAGTTTACCTTACACTACTAGCAAGCTTGGGCTACACATCTGCATTCTTTCTTGGTGTTTAATTATTTCTTCCAGTTTTTCCCCTGTTTACTTTCTCCTTTTAATCTGCAGCCACACTGGCACTTTTGGGTGTTTCCTACATTTCTTCTTCAGTTGTGATTCTGTTTTTAGTCCTTTCTTCCCCATGAAATCCCACTCATGTTGGGCATCTGTTTTTCCTTTAGTATCTCTAGTCATGAGATTCTGCCCAGTATTTCTCTGAGCTTGATAAAAATAGCTTTTCTGAAAATCAAAGTCTATATTTGGTTACACTCTTTTTGGTCTGTCTTATAATAACGAGTTCTAGCATTACATGATGACACCCCCAAAAGTACCAGCTACTTTTATCCCAGTGACCAACTATACCCAATTGGTTAGGATTAACTCCAGGATTGCCGATTCTCTTGTTCTTTTCCCCACCCTTTGGAAGAGGAAATTATTTACAAGGCACATTGAGAATTTGTTGGTGAATCTATGCTTACTAGGTCTAGTTTCCAAGCAGCTATCAAGATAATTGAAGAGTCTGTAACTACCAGTTCTTCCTTCTTGAAGATTTCTGAGCTTTGTTTCAGAAAAATATCATCCACCATCTCATCTTAGTTTGGTGATCTGTGGTAATTTTCTACCATAATGTTTTTGGATTTCCCTCCATTTATTTTTGCCCAGATGATCACCACTGTTCTAGCTTGATCACTCTCATCAATTTCTGTACAAGTGCATTTGCATTTGACATATAATGCTACCTTACATCCTTTTCTTCTTTATCAATTCTCCCGGAGCTTAGTATGCCCCTCAATTGTTTAATTGCAATTGTGGGAGCCATCTGATTCAGTTTCTGTTATTTTATCTATAAAAACATATTCACCTTCCTGTATTAGTAGAAAACAAACAAATTTGTAAGGATTCTATATGAATTTCCTTTCTATCCTTATCTTATTTTGAGTATTTCACAAACATATAAGCAGTAGTATTTTACTGTTATTTCCTATGTCACCAGCAAGAGCAGGGAACTTCTCTATTCCATTGCCATGTGCTGTAGAAAATTTGTATGTAGCTATTAGGATCATGAGGATAGGATAACTTTACCTAACTGCTTTACCTTTCAAACATAGGGTAAATGCACATTCATTGCTTATATAACCAAGAGCATTTCTGTACATATTATTACTCTCAATTACAGTATAATTAAACAAAGCTTTTTCATGTGAAAGAGCATTTTGCCCACTGGGTGTCACCTTTCTCTGCAGCATGCTCAAGTTGCCTTTCATCAGCACTCTGTTATATGGATTGTGCAATATGGGTTTTGTCCTATATAATGTATAGAATTTAATTTCAGCTTTGCTGCCTGGGTAAATACCCAGTGTTTTGCTTTTTTTTTACACACCTGTTGTTGAATGCTGAAATGACTCATTTTATATCTAATGGGTGCTGTATGGAAATGGGAATATAACTGTAGCCCCAAGATTACATGTTAGCATCCACTGTAATTCCAGAAGAAAGAGTTATACACACACAAGGTAGATTCTGAGCACTTTGCAAATATAAGGCCCCTGACTAGATTTAATGAGTATATTTTTAGCACAGAGATGTACAGAGTTTGAAAATGTTCAAGTATGCTATTATTTTTGATATTTTCTCTTCCATCTAAGTCTTGTGAATTGGGAACAAGGATTGGTAGTGACCCAGATGCAAACACCGTGAGATTCTTATTGGAATAAACAGAATGGCATTAAGAACAGCTCTCTGTATATATCCAGAAATAAATAGCAAAAAGCAGAAAATGGCAGTACAAATGTATTTCTCTTGCTGATATCAGCCCATTATGTCAGTTCAATTAAGCATCTGCTTACATATGTTTAAGTTCTGAGCTCTGTGCTTTAAATACCTGAACTATATAAATTTCACAGTGCAAACACTTCTAAGGAAATTATAAATTTACTTGCAGTCAAAGATATAGCTGCTACCATGTGGCTGGGATGGGTATTGCCCATACGCTTCAAGCCAATGGAGGTTTCTTCCTGCCTCTTACTGATCATAAATAGACAAGTTAGCAGATGTGGACATCTTATATAAAGCTATGCCACTGCTTCTTGTGCTAGGTTAAATGGCATAAGTACTACACAGATCATCGTTTTTACCCCCACAAACTCATAATGACACTTCTCATGTTCCAAGTATAGAGTGAGCATCTCCAAAGCTAATATACCCTGTCTTGGTTTCAATAATTTAATCTACAGACCACAATCTTCAGTTTTTGTTTTGTTGTTTGTTTGTATTTTTTAAAAACCCAACAGATCTACACACAATTTTGAAAGTTCCTGGTGAGATTTATTTGGACTGGCTGAGATAGCAGAAATGTTCTAAGCACAATGGTCTATGGCACCCCTCAAACTGAATTATTCCAATGGCTTATAAGAGAAGTGGTCTCTTTTAGCTTTTGAGACACAGTTACTGAGAAAGCAGCAGGTGGCAAAACCTTCTGCTGTGGATGAAGGAGATGCTTTGCATTCCAGAGTTGAAACTTCAAAGTGCAAAAATCTTTCTGAGGGCAGCGCATAATGACTTAAAGAAAAAGAAGAATAAAGGGAATCATGGCTCTATAAATTGAAGGAAAGTATTGGGCCACAGGCCAATGATACAGTGATCCTCAAGGTGCCTCTAAAATCTCCTGGTGTTAAATGCAGTTGCATAACAATAATGCTGAAACTGAAGCAGTCAGCAGTTTGTGGAGTAAGAGAAAACTCCACGCAATTGTAAACTATGCTCTTCATCTATGTAAATTTGGCTACTATTGCAGAATTCCCAGGGGTTGCTCCAGAGCAGATTATTTTGGCTAGTGTAGACACAGCCTTGTACTATCATTATAGTGGAAGCTAATGAAAAGACAGGAGCAAAACTCTGTGTGCAGAATTATACAGGATCAATTTTAGTTGGTACGTAGATACTTTCCCAGGACTCTCTCAGCAGGCAAGAATGTCAGCTCATTACTGGCTGCACCTGGTGGGATGGGGGATAACGAGGCTTTGCCTTCCCAGTGCTTCTTATCAGGTTGGGAAGAAAGAAAGCTGCGTTTAGCCTTGACCGTAGGTTGCTGTGGAGGCCTCTGCAAAGGTTCTCTCCCAGGCCTGGCCGGTAACTTGGGTTTAACATGGCTTCTGTCTGGCTTGGCTATAGAGTCAGGCTGGGGCATGACAAATACACTCACCTGAGGCTCGATTTAAAGAGGCGAGGGGGATTTATAATGGCCTAGAAAATTAAGTAATGGTCTCTGATACATGGAGAAAACTGCTCCGACATATTTTCTTTGGAGGTTGCACGATCGGATGTTTAGGGGACCTGGGTGGTTTACCCTACCTAGCCGAGGGGTAGGCCAGACAGAGATGCTACCTCAGTTTTGCCACCAAGTTCAAGATCCATAAATTGAGTTCCAGTTAAAGTTAAACAGGTAACAATTAATAAAATTTGCCCATATTTTAAACCCAAATACTTGTGTGTGGTCTCGTTATTTTGTGGGTTGGCAGGCAAAGATTTATATATTTATTTGGACCTTTCAGTGGCATTTGATACCAGTGACCACATTAACTTCTGGAATGCCTGAAAGTTTCAGGAATCAGGGACAGTGTGCTTCAGTTGTCCCATATCTCTGGTAGGTTCAGCTGGTGGCACTCCACAAAAAAGACATGGTATATCACAAAGTACCATTCTGCATTTGCTGTTACTATTTAGTATTGTTCTTATTGTCATCCTGCTGTTGAGTTTTTATTGTTCACATTTTAAACCTTTTTATTATTATTTAACCACTTTTCAGATTTTATATTTTCAACTATTTTTAAGATGTTGCAAGTTATCTTCAGTCCGAAATAGGGGTGAAAGGTGGGGTAATACCGTGTTTCCCCGAAAGTAAGACAGCGTCTTACTTTCTTTTCCCCCCGAAAAGTCCCCCCTATGGCTTACTTTCGGGTACGTCTTATATAACCCAAGACGTACCCCATCGCCACGCCCACGCCGCTGCTGCCGCCATCGCCGCCGCCGCCGTCACGCCGCCACAACCGGCCCCATCGGCCGCAGCACACCTCCGCGGCACACCTTTCCGCCAGGCCTCCAAGCAAGGGAGGGGAAGAGAGCCAGAGGCGTGGCGAGGAAGCGCCGGCGTCAGAGTGACGCGCCGCCGCTTCGTCCGCCCCTGGCTCCTTTCCCCTCCCTTTCGTCCAAGAAAGGGAGGGGAAGGAGCCAGGGGCATGGCGAGGCAGTGCGCATCACTCTGACGCGGCGCTCCTCGTTCCGCCCTGGCTCCTTTCCCTTCCCTTTCATCCAAGCAAGGGAGGGGAAGGAGCCAGGGGCGTGGGAGGCAGCGCGCGTCACTCTGACGCGGCGCTCCTTGTTCGCCCCTGGCTCCTTTCCCTCCCTTTCGTCCAAGCAAGGGGGGGGGAAGGAGCCAGGGGCGTGGCAAGGAAGCGCACGTCACTCTGACGCGGCGCTGCCTTGTCCCGCCCCTAGCTCCTTTCCCCTCCCTTTCATCCAAGCAAGGGAGGGGAAAGGAGCCAGGCCGTGGCGAGGCAGCGCGTCACTCTGACGCGGCGCTCCCTTGTTCCGCCCCTGGCTCCTTTCCCCTCCCTTTCGTCCAAGCAAGGGAGGGGGAAGGAGCCAGGCGGATGAGGCAGCGCCGCGTCAGAGTGACGCGCGCTCCTCGTCACGCCCCTGGCTCTCTTTCCTCCTTGCTTGGACGAAGGGAGGAGGAAGGAGCCAGGGGTGGGACGGCGGCAGCGTGTCACTCTGATGCGGCGCTTCCTCGCCACGCCTCTGGCTCTCTTCCCCCTCCCTTCCTTGGAGGCCTGGCGGAAAGGTGTGCCGCGGAGGTGTGCCGCAGCCGATGGGCCGGTTGCGGCGGCGGCGGGGCGGCGGGACGAGGTATGGCTTACTTTCGGCACGGGCTTATATTAGCCGACCCCCGACCCCGATCGTCTTACATTCGGCGGTGTCTTACTTTCGGGGAAACACGGTAGTTGGTAGAAGAGGCAGAGAAATACCAAGTGTTTATAACTAACAAGACATGATACAGAGAACATCTCTGTTCCTGTAAGTTGGCAATAAATGAAGAGAAGAAAGCACTGCATATATTGTTTCAGTGAATTCTATTCAGAATGATGAGGGGACTAAATCAGGCACCTTCCCTCCTGAATTCTATTCTAGTGCTTTCTGCAAGCCTGTGTGATGCTTTTAATGATCATAAAATCTCTCAGATAAGAGCGAGCTTACATATCACCATCATCATTATGGCAATTGTGATAAAAGCTTCACCCACTGCTGTTGTGTGCTTTCCTGTCATTTCCAACTTATGATGTCCCTAAGGTTACCACATCAGGATTTATTCAGAAGAGATGTGTCATTATCTTTCCCTAAGGCTAAAATTTGCCCTAAAGTCATCCCAGGGGTTTCCAGGTTGAGCACAGATTTGAATCCTGGTCTTTCCAATTCCTAGTCCAACACTCAAATCACTAAATGAAGATTGTTAACTTCAGTCTTTAAGAAGACTCCTATTACATCACATTTAGCCTCCTCTTAATGAATCATATAAGGTCAAAGAAAGCTACTAGCATGCGCATGCACACACATTACTAGTTTTCTTTGACCTGTTTTGTCAAACTTCACATTCTTGTTATAGCTTTGATGTTTTCTTAGGTTTCTTCATGTACTGCTATGGCCCTTATGAAACAGCGCTCTATGGCCTGAGGTTCTTCTGAACAACAGCCAACCAGCAAATAGGTCTCCATGCTTATTTTAAAAATGCATGTCACAATCAGATATGCTGTTAGCTGCATTTGTGAATTTAAAAGTAGTTTAGAGATAATTAAATCAGTGCCCACCTACTCCCAAACTGAGGGAAAAACATAACTCTGCAACAATTTAAAACAGTATTATTTGATTTCAATATGACAAGCATAGGAATTAAAGAAATTATACATGCAAAAATTGCTGATTTTCCCTTAGGTGGAACAGTGGGAGCTTTATTTGATGGTGTTGTAGGTAAGCATTGGAAATGTTATGGATTTGAACAATATATGCTAGTAAAATTATTGTTTAACTTTGAAAGTAACACAATTTACATCTGACCTGTCGAAGAGATTTGTAGCTGTTGACTGAAGAGAAGCAGACAGCTGCATTACAACTGAAAAATCTAATTGCTACCATAAATTAAAAATAAACAATAAAAGGGGAGATGAAGTCTTGGGTACAGTTGAATATAATTAAGGGAAACATTGTACAAATTGCAATTATATTTTAAAATGCAAATAGAGAAAGTGAAAGGGTAAACTATAGAAATATATTTGAATCTAACTTCCAATGGAGATCAGTTAATTCCAATGGAACTAAAAAGAAACACTTCTATCTCTCTTTCCTTCCACTATACACTGCAGGAATCAGCTTGAGGGGGAGGCCAGTGCTAGCTAGCCCACAACTTCTCTCTCTTAAATGCCAAGATGGTACAGAAAATGGTGGAGCTCATCCTAGTATATATAGACCAGCTTTGCAAAAAATATATGTGATCTGCTTTCTTCTTCTGATTGGCTCTGGCAATGCTAATGGGAGGAAACCGTGTGCAATCTAACAGATGGCCATCCGGCCTCTGCTTAAAAGCCTCCAAATAATTAGCCTCCACCACACTCTTGGACAGAGAGTTCAATTGATGAACTGCTCTCACTGTCATGAATTTCTCCTAATGTTCAGGTGAAATCTCTTTTCCTGTAGTTTGAAGCCATTGTTCAGAGTCCTAGTCTCCAGGGCAGCAAAAAACAAGGTTGCTCCCTCCTTCCTATGGGTTCCCCTCACAAATGTATATGTGACCATCATGTCTTCTCTCAGCCTTCTCTTCTGCAGGCTAAACATGCCCAGCTCTTAAATCTGTTCCTCATAGGGTTTGATCCCCAGACCCTTTATCACTTAGTCACCCTCCTCTGGACACGTTGCAGTTTTTCAACATCTCTCTTCAATAGAGGTGCCCAGAATTGGACACAGTATTCCAGATGTGGTCTAACCAAGGCAGAATAGAGGGGTAGCATGACTTCCCTGGATCTAGACAATATACTCCTAATTATACAGGCCAAAATCCCATTGACTTTTTTAGCCGCCACATCACATTGTTGGCTCATGTTTAAGTTGTTGTCCACAAGGACTCCAAGATCTTTTTCACAAGTACTGCTGTTGAGCAGGATTTATTTAAGAAAGACAACAAAACTGGACTTCTTAAAAAGAAATTGGAATTGGAAAATATTTTGGGGAAAGAAAACAAAGGCTTTATTTCCAGGTTATACAAATATATTCTAGAGTATAACTTGGAAGACAATAGAATAAAAACTGTAATGTTTTCCTGGTCCAGAGACTTAGGGAAAAATATAGATTTGGATAAATGGGAATAGCCAATATAGTTATGTGGCAGCGAGAATCATTATAGCAAAATCTTGGAAGGGGGAAAAGAACTTCTTATAAAGGGTTGGAGAAGAAAAGTAGTAGAATATATCCAAATGGCCAAGATTTCCAATGGCACAAGTGGAAGAAACAAAGATAAATTTGAAAGAAAACGGAGACTGGAATTTGGGTATCTTAATAATAAGACAACAATAGATTTTGAAATAGTCAAACGGGGAATTTATTAGTGTATTGATAAGGACAGATCCATAATGGTCCACGTATTTTGATTGTTGAATCTCAAAGATGGTATGTTATTGTATCCATGCCATCTATATTTTAAATAATGTTCTTTTAATGTTTGCAGACTTTTTTTATCTATAGATATCAATTATTTCATCTGATCTTTCTGGTCCTTAGTTCTTGATATTGTTGTCATTTTAGTCATTTCTGCAATTATCACATTTGCAAGTTGTCTTTTAATAAACATTCATTTTTCAAAGATTTTTATTTTTTATTGTCGTTTCCTCTCTGACTACCTTGATGCACTGTTGCCTAAAGTTCTGGAATGTTATTTTCCTGTTTCTTATATTCCAAGCTTTATGGACTCTTCTATAAATTTTCTTCAATGAAAAAAGTAGATTTACCTTCAGAGATTCTATTTGAAATTTACAAAATATTTAAGGTATCATTTAACCATTTTTAATCCTTGTGAGAATGTAGGTTTTAAGAAGTGGATAAGAGTAACTTCTGTTTCCTTGGTGGCAATTTGTTGGGGAGCATGCTGTCATCCCTCCTCTCGCTCCCTCCTCCAGTTCCAGCAAGGAAAAAAAAGGGAAGGTAGGATCTGTCAAGTTTCGATGGTTTGTGTCTGTTTTTTTTATTCTTTCTGAAGATGAATTTCTGACTCTTAAACAGACATTACTATTTCAGCAATGCCCTGTGTTCTAGCCAGCTTGCTAAAACGCAACTTACCACTCCATGTTTTCACCAGAAGACTTCTGACGGATGCATCCTTATTCACACAGTCTCCTTATGCTCTGTGCAGTCTCTTTCCCCTTTTCAGATCATCAATTCTTCCTCAAAATGACCTCACCATATATCTTCTTCAGAATTTTCTGTGGAAGCTCCTTGGCAATAAAAAGCTTGTGGTCTACAGCTACATTTTACATGCTGACATAAATTAAGCATGTCTTCATTCTCCCACACAAATGTACATGTGAGGTGTAGTCTGCAGCTGATTGCCCTGAGAATAAATCCAGAACAAATACAAGTACAGAAATCTTCATAGACATCTGTGTATAGTTTTGATTAAGTGCTATGTAACACATGAAAACCCTCCTCTCGCACATTTATTAGAAGCAGAATGGCAGCTTTCTATCTCTACTTACTAAACTCTCAAATATTTGGTTTTCAAAGAGCTGTGAACCTATTCACAAAAGATCTATGTCTTTGCCATTTGTTCAATATTTTCTTTAAAGTAACAGTTGAGTTTTACAAACCCTGGCAACTCTCTGGAGAAAAATTCTAATGAGCTCAGACTGCAGTGTAACCATAGCAACAAGCAGAAGTTAGTAAGGGGCTCTTGCCCTGTATTGAAACAAATATCTAGGAAAGATGAAAACCAATTAAATTACATCTTATAAATATCTGGCACAAAAAGCACACCTCACCTTTCATTGGAGGAAAGAAGCAGGTGGGGTTAACACTGAATTGTGTTTTATTATTGTCGTTACTAAAGTAGAAACAAAATACACCAGAAGCATTTCCTTGAATTGGGTAATCTTTTGCTAATGCATTTATTATTCAAATTTTAGTAGGGTCTTTATCATTGATAGAAGGAAAAAAAGAGGAAGACGTGAGGAGGAGGAGGACAAAAAGAAGGAGAAGAAAGGAGGAGGGATTAGGAGGGGGGGGAAGGAAGATTTATTAAAAGAAAAAAAGATATATATGGAAGAAATCCAGAGGTGTATGAATGAAATACATTGCTTAAGCTATAGCTGGACCTCCATATCCACAGATTCTACACCCACAGATTGAACAATTCACAGTTTGAATTTTTTTAAAAAAAATCAGAAAAGCAAACTTTGATTTTGCCATGCTATACAAGGGACATCATTTTATTAGATCATTTTATTTCATGGGATTTCATCATCCATGATAGCCATTGGAGTTCTTGGAGCAAAAGAAATTATCAAGGGCCTCCACTATGTTCAGATCCACTGGAATGACTGAATAATGACTGTTTATAAGGCTTTCTTGTTGAGAACAGCAGACAGGGAAAAAGTGAAACTTTCAGTAGACTAGTGACAAGCTTTTCAGAAGCTCCAGCAGTTGCCCAGGACCCGAGAAAATGACTGCTCGTGTTGAGCTAGCTCCAATGGGACCAGCAGAAGGGCGACACTTCCCACACCACGAGGGAGCCATGCATAGGGCAAAATGTTTACCCTGCTGCCTTTCTTTTCTTCGGTGAATCCAAGTGAAATTGGATGTTTTGCTTGGTCTTTGTATTAAGATCATGGTACATTTGATTGGGATTTGGGACTAAAAATTTAGTGGGTTAGAAGCCTGTGCACTTTTTAAAAATCTGGGAAAAAGTTTTCCTTTTTGCATCTGCGATGAGGGGCCATGGTCCTCTATATGCATAATAAACCATGTATCACATCATCCTGTACCATTGTTCAGACTCGCTATTTGGAGAAAAAACAACAACATAGAAAAGAATAGGTTTCTCAGTGCTGCCATGCATGGTCAGTAAAAACTCTGCAAATATATTGCCATAGCATGCAAAGAGCTCAATTTAACACAGTCTGATTGAGCTTTGTTCATCTTTGAGCATTGATGGAGTTTTAGAGGATGTTGTAACTTTAGAGAACATTGTTGCATTATGGTACCTACTCACACACTGATGCTACTGTCAAAACAGTAATTTACTCAGAAAATTGGTATTAAAATTTGCAATTTCGCTAAATATGATCTATAATGATAGTCTCCAGCGTATTCAAATTATAGTGCAAGAACTCTGGGTTCTTGGACAGAAAAGGTATGTTAAATTAACAGGAAATGGGTGTGGGGGTGTGAGAAAAACTGGCCTGTACTTGTGCTTATTGATAGTAACGATGGAATGAAATAAATCCTCAAAGGCTGTAATGTAAGATTATTAAATAACATAGTGTTCACTACAGTAAATTAGCACTTGCTCTTAAGGAGAACCAGATCTTGTCCTTCTCATGAAAGGAAACATTATAGACTAATTATTTATAGGAAAAATGTGATCATTTGAATGTATAGTTGTTGTTGTTATTATTATTATTATACTACGAGAATAACACACCACCAACAATTGATCTTTATTTATTGGAGTGAATATATAGTAACCTAAACACTGTGGAAATGAACAGGAGTTCCACTTTATGCCTTCCTTCTGTTTTGAAAAAAACACAAGCAAGGCAGAATGAAGGGTGCTTTCAGACAGCACAAAATCATGGGTTTTAAACAGGGGCAAAAAATCCCAGGACTTCATAAGAAATCCACATACAGACCTGTTGGTTCTGGGATTTCTGCCTCCATTGTCCAGACCTGATGCTTTGTTGTGAGAATTAGAGGCTTCCAAGATGGTTGCAGTGGGACTTCTGCTGGAAACGTTGGCTATTTTTAAATTTAAAACCCTCAAGATGGAGATATGTAGAGTATCACTGCAGTGAATCACTGCAAATGTTCCATTCTTTGTCCTGGTCAGAAAAAGAAACTGTGCTCTCCAGACATTTCATGAAGTCCCTGCCACACAAACAAGATTTACGGCACAGGACCACTTCGGCCCAAGTCAGCACTGCACATACTTTCAAGCCAGGAACAGAAGTTTGCCATTATTGACACTTTTTAGAACTTGGCTGCCTGGCCATCTATCTAGACAGATTTGGTTGTGTATTTGTGGCATCAAACAACAGAGTGCTATTCCTGAGTTATACATGGCTGTTCCTGATTGCTCTTCTTGTGAAAAAATGTACAACATTGACTAGAGGGCCACAACTTTGTCCTGGCCAAAGAAAATGTGCCCTCCACACATTTCATGAAGTTTCTGGCACACAAAAAAGTTTTTGCCTTCCGTTGGGAAAGGAGGGAAGGTCTTATGCTGACGTTCAAGGGCAATAGACACTGGGTCACTTCTGAAGAAAGGGCAAATAAGATCTATGATCTGATCCAGAATGACGAACAACCAGGTGGGAAAGATGAGGCGGACAATGGGGCAGAGGAGGAGGAAGAGGAAGGAGAGGCCTCAGAAGACTCGGATGAGGCGGAGAGAATCTCTAAGAAACAGAAAACGGAAGGGAGCAGAGATGCTGCCTGGACTATGGAAACTAGAGCAAAGAGAGGAAAGCAAACGGGTGTAGCTGAGTATGAATATTAATTTATTTTCAAACAATATTAATGGTTTAAATATTCCAACCAAACAGAAAAGAGTGTTTAATTTCCTATATGCAAAAAAACTTGATGTTATTGCTCTCCAGGAAGTCCATATTAGGAATAGAGATGAGGCCCTCCTGAGACGGGGAAACCTAGGGAAATTATTTTCCTCTCTGGACAGACAAAAAAGAAAAAAGGGGGTGGTGACCTTTGTGAAGGAATCTCTCGATCCAAAGCTGGCCTTCAAAGACACCGAGGGGAGAATTCTAGGGGTGGAGTTTATGTGGGACTCGAAGAAAATTCTGCTGCGTAACCTATACGCACCAAATGGGCCTTAGATGAAATTCCTGAAAGAAGTGAAAAAATGATACAAGAAGTAACATTTGATGACCTTATTATAATGGGGGATTTCAATGGGGTGGTAGACAAGAGGGTAGACAGATCCGGGGGCAATAAGAATAAAGACAATAAGGTGGGACAACTTCCAAAAGAAGGGATAGAGATCCTGGAGACCTTAATACCATTGATGTTTGGAGGGAGCAAAACCAAGGGGCCAGAGACTACACCTTTTTCTCTAACAGGTTTTTAAGCTGGTCAAGAATTAACATGGTGTGGGCCTCGAAAAGCACATGTCTTAATATAAGAGAGTTTAGAATCCTACCAAAAAGTCACTCTGACCATTGAGCATTGACATTTAAACTAGGTCTGAAAAGAACCCTAAAGAAATGGAGGCTGAATGAAGGACTACTCAGGAAGGAAGAAGAGATCCAGAGGTATAGAACAATTTTAACAGAGTATTTCCAATTAAACTCGGGAAAAGAGA
>JARBWK010000001.1:29071339-29253776 GCA_030556195.1 Anolis apletophallus
GAGTCAGTCTGGGGTGATGTAACTTCCAGGTGCCTCCAGGGAAGTGAGGTAACTTCTTATGGACTTGGACATTGGACAATGATCTTAATATGCTGACTCAGGGACCCGTGAGGTCACATCCCTTTGGACTATGGGATTTGCTGAATCACCCGGATATGGTGCAACCCTGCCTGGAGATTGCATGGGCAAGGGGAGGGGGGTTTAGGTATAAAAGGTGTGTTTGGGTGGCAGGCCGGTGCTTTAGCTTTACAAGTATTGTACCTGCAATAAAATCGTGTTGGACCGTGCTTCTATCTACGCGTGATCCTTACCGAAATTGGAGCGTCATTACATATAGCATAGGGTAATAATCAATACTATGCGAAGACACAAAGATACTCAATATGGTCTTATCTAAGGGGAGATTCTAAGGGAAAACGGAAAGAAGGGGGTTGATCCCTTCAATTGATACATGCTCACGTCAAGATACTTTCTTTTTTCTTCTTTTCTTCGTTGCTCTTTATTCTCTTTCATACCTCATGGAGATTATCTCCGTGAGGTCTTCCCATCCTTTATCCCTACCCCCGACCCTCCGCTTCCCTTGCTCTTTCAACCTATCCTTTGTTTTTAATAGTATGTGTTTTTGATTCTTGTGTTTATTTCTGTAAAATCAATAAAAATCATTAAAAAAAAGTTTTTGCCTTCTACTCAAGTGCCGCTGCCTTTTTAGGAACCAACCAATCAGGAACAAACATCTGAAACTTGGGAACCAACCGAGATTTAAAAAATCATGATTTCTGATTTCAGGGACATACAGACATGCATGCAAAGATCCACATATTCAGCTCAAAACTGCAATATTCTCAGACCTGGAAATCTCATGTTTTTTGCATTTTGTAGTGATTGCTTCCGCATTTACAGGGAACAGCATCTGACCACCCTCCTGTTTGCTGTAGAAGCTCCTGGGCTAAAGCTACTGTCTGGATGGGCCCTCAGTTTATTTAGGCAGTCTTGAATTTAGGAAACAGGAGGACAGGAAGATAAATAATAAAGATTATCATGATGTGCTGAATATCTCAATTTCTTAAAACGAAACTTCTATAGTAAAATATACAAGCAGCTCTTCCGTCAAAATTCCCTATCTTCACCCTTAATGCCCCCAAATTTGAGACAGATTCTTAAGTTGTTCAAGAGGGAACATACAATGATGGAGGAAGAGATGTCTGCTCAAAAGAGGCTTTCCTCTCTTCTACCTTGCACTTTCTGATCACAAATCCATTCCAGAGAATCACCCCTCATGGGAAATGAAGCTTTATTCCAATAGCAGTGTCGGTCCTCTTGGCAGACAGATACAGAGAGATACCTCCAAGTATAGATTTTTTAAATTTTGAAGTTATTTATAAACATAATTATTTGAGGAACTAAATGTTCATGAAGTTGGCATTGGTTGGTGATCTTCAGGCTCCCTCTATATATAGGGTAATAATAAATGCAGTTCCTTAATTAGTATAACTTACTGAGCTTCAAAAAAAGTAACAGGATGACCAATCTTAACATACTGATAAAATAATACTCTTGACACTGCTACCTTCTTTGTGTTGAATGAGAACATTTCGTTTATGCAGCTGTGCAAATATTAAAACCATACTTGATCATGGCTAAATATTTAATTTGGACATCTGTTAAAATACCCTATAAATATCCTCTCCTAAATAAGCCAACAGGCAATTCCAGAATGGCTATGGTATGATTTTGTAGCATCATTGATTCCAAAAAGCACAATAAAATGGAATAAAGTGAAGGGAATTATAGGGTCATTGGGAGTAGGAAGAGCAATAAACAAAATTATTTCCATAGAACTTTCTAGACTCTAGCCTATACTGTAGAACATCCTGAACAATGCTTAAGCTACATGAATAAATTGATCATAGTTCATTATAAGCTACTTGGTTAAGTATACCCAATTTGTTTCTAGAAAGTAGATTGAAATGAAGCTTTGATTGGCTACCTCTTGTCAGGAACTCCAATTCGACCAGAAAAGACACGCCAAAAGTCCTTCGTCTTCCAATGGTGATTTATTGTAGTACAGCAAACTTGTAAAGCTAAGACACCCGAACCCATCCACCACAATCCTTAAATACCAACCCCCTCCCTATGTAACATCCTGTAAAGATTACATCAGCCAGCCTGACTCAGCATACCCAGTAATCCTTTTCCCACCCTCTTGGATATTACTTCATATCCTCCTGGTAACTGGAGCAAAGTTCACAAACCCATTGTGATCCTCAACAGAGAAGTGGAGCAAAGTTCATGGCTGCAGTCCTATCCTTCTGACTCAGCTGAACATCATCCCACTCATGGCAGAGTGGAATCTACTCTGGCCCAAGGCATAGAGATTCCATTCCTGACACCTCTGTTGTTACACACCAGTGATCAGGCTGTTCCTGACTGGCACCCTCCTCCTCAATAGAAGCTCACAAAGCCTCACACAGACTCCCAGGAAGGAGATGACCAATCAATGAAACATGTCACCTATGTAGGAAGCCCTATCTCTCCATGACTCACAAACCATTCTCCCCAGTAAATGGGGGAAACATAATTTTTGCAGAGATTTTATTTTTCTGCATAGATTTTCCCCCAGTGCATTTTCAGTGCTGAATATGCTCTTCTCAGTCTAGGATTCTTCTCATCAGGGTTTCCAGTCATAGAATCGGGAGACTGCAATGGGTCATAAGGGCCAACCAGTCCAATTCCATTCTACAATGCAGGAACATGCAATCAAAATATGTTCCAACTGATTGCTATCCAGCCTCTGTTTAAAACTCTCTACAGAAAGACACTACTACACTCTGAGACAGCATATCCATTTTTGAAACACTCTTACCATCAGGACTTCTTCCTAATGTTTAGGTGGGATCTCTATTCATGCAGTTTGAATCAATTGCTTCTTGTCCCTGGGTCCTTCCAGACAGGACCATATCATGGGACCTGTCTCGGTTTTACCAGACAGATCCTGGAAAGATCCTAATTGCACAGAAGGTCCAGATCTTTGCAGGAGATGGCCTTGTGAGGATTGACTCCCAGGACTGCTTTTGCAGTCCTGGGGGGTCAATCCACACAGCCATCCTGATTTCCCTTCTCCCTCTGCCCCATCTCATGACGCATTATTTTCATGTGTCAGGAATACAGAGGGACATGCACTGCTGGCAGGCCCCCTGGGTAAGATTTTTGGGAGGAAATGGGAGGGGCTAGAGGGGAGCTGGATGCCATTCCAGGTCAACTAGCCTCCCCTCGAGAGAAAGCATAGGGTTATGGGAGAGTGTGAGGACAAAATTTCAGGAGGGACTGGGTAAACTAACCCAGTTCCTCCTGAGATTTTTTTAGCAGTGTAAAAGGGCCCCCAGTCTCTAGCAGAAACCAAACAGAAACCAAATTGGCCCTCCTCAATATGACATCATTTCAAATATTTAGACATGGTTATCATTCCCCCTCTCAACCTTTTCTTCTCTAAGCTCAACATACCCAGCTGCTAGCCAAACCACATCTTTCCAAAACCATTTTTGGATGCTGTTGAATACTTCTACTTTTTTTTCATGATAGACACAATTGCCTCCACCACCACAGTAACCTGTCCTGGCTTACTTCTATTTCAACCTAAGCAAACCAATGTTAGAACTGTGAAAATGGCCTCTGTGACCATTCTCATGCAGCAGGCAAGTTTTTGTGGATGCAAGCAGGGCATCAAATAACTTGGTTGCAGATGACTTAGGGCTTTAAATAGAGGGCAAAATCACCACTTTGAATTAACCTTAGAGGTGCCTGTGTAGACTGGAATAATATTGTA
Organism: Anolis apletophallus; assembly: GCA_030556195.1. NCBI lineage: Eukaryota > Metazoa > Chordata > Lepidosauria > Squamata > Anolidae > Anolis > Anolis apletophallus. The sequence goes on from JARBWK010000001.1 coordinate 29,075,163, forward strand.
AACCACATTTTTGCTATGATAAGGAAATGTTTTCCAGATAGCATCCAGACAAGCATATATTATATTGGTTTTTGACTAATGTCCCCTTCCCCACCCCTCTCTTTGTCTAAGGATGCATGTCATGCATACTAGAGAGATAATGTTTTGGGGGTTTCAGTAACATTAGATGTTTTCGTTCATCTCTGGCACTGGCTAATAGTATCCTACTACAAAAAATTCAGTCTGTGTTACATACTCCTAAGTAAAGAATTTAGTTGCTGATGGATAAAAGTACAGTGCTTAATGGATTTTCTACTCTGGGCTAAAATCTAATCTTGGGGCCATCTTAAGTATTAAAGATCAATGCTAAACTACCTCTGCCGGACATACAGTGTTCCATTGTAAAATGTTGTGAGAAATACAAAGTACAATAATTTGCTTTAAAACTATGAAGGCAACTATTACTACATCTTTTCCCAGATAAAAAGAGAAAAAAATACATTACAAATGTATTAGAATCCTTTTAGTGACATTTGAGCCATTATCATCCTATTGCATGATTGCATTTGATAGGCTATAGTTGAATGACTGGAGCTAATATCTAAAACGGAACGAAGAAATGTCATCCACTGAGATCCCACCAAGGGATATGCTCATTTCTCTTGCAGAAAAATATTCAGCTTCTCTTTTTCCTTTTCTTTCTCCTTTCACTAATGTACCTCAATCTCCTTTCACTAATGTACCTCAATCTTTGATATTTAACCCCTTGATCATATTGCATCTATTAGAACAAAATGAATCCTGATGGGAAATGATTAAGCATAGAAGTTTGGAGTAGACTAAATGTTTAAACTGAACAACAAGGAAAATGACAATGATTTCTATTTCACTAAGCTGTATTTTTAACATGTCATTATAGTATATTTTGAAGTGACCAGTGCTGCTAGGTTTAGCAAATTTTTCTTGGCAATACCTGCTTATTCAGTGTTGATGTGAGGCAGCAAAAAGTTGTTGCTTAGTATCAAGATACAAATGGATCAAAAAAGCATATACAAAATGTATTTTAATCACATATTTTAATTGGTTAAGATGTTACAAATTACAGAGATAGAAATACAGACAGGGTTCAAATGAGATATGCAAGGAGGTGAACCTATTTGGAGGGTAGGAGTATTTCTTTTTTAAAAAAATTATTTTTATTAGGTTTTTTTAATACAGAAAAAGAATCAATGGGGAATAGCGAGGGAAGGGTTGGGTTAAGTGGGGGGGATAGGGTATGGGGTGGGGGAGGGAAAGACGGGGCATGGGAAAGGTTAAAAACATCACGAGCAACAGCATGAAAAAGACCTACATTGTGCACTAAAGAAGCAGTTTTGGGATTTAAGAGACAAATCTGTTCTTATTCATTTCCAATCGTACAACCTGTACTTATAAATTCAGAACAGCTATTTCTTCACATTAGTTCGCTCTTCTTTTTAGGCAATCTACTTGCATATTATTCTATTAAAGAAAAAGAGAGAGAAAAAACAAGATTTACTACCACATACCCTTTCTTCCCCATTTTTTATACCGTGTTTAAATCTAACTTTCATATCTTTTTGCAATACCCCTGGAGGAGGGCCCAGTCCCATTTAGAATCTGTCCCTTCTTTACTATATCTTTTTTCCTTTAATCTTTCTGTTAGTAGCTCCATTTGATAAGTATCAATTACTTTATTTAGCCATTCTTCCTTGGAGGGGGAGTCCTTGGCTTTCCAATATTTAGCAAAGGCTAGTTTGGCCGCCGTTGTCAGCAATATAAAAAGCTTCCTTTCTTTTGGGGAAAATTCTGTGTCTACGATGCCTAGAAGAAAACTTTCTGGTTTTAGTGTAATTTTTTTAAAATAATTTTTTCTATTTCTTTCCTAATCATCGCCCAGTAGGCCTTGGCTCTCGAGCAGAGCCACCATAGGTGGAAAAACGTGCCGTGTATTCCGTTACAGCACCAGCAGTTCGGTTTTGTTTTTTAATAAATTTTTGCCAGTTTTGCTGGTGTCAGGTACCAACGGTACAGCAACTTTAGCCAATTTTCCCTATATTTATAACAGTATGACACATTTATATTATATTTCCATATCTTGTTCCAGGTCTCTAATTTTATTCTAAAGCCTACATTTCTAGACCATTCCCTCATAAAGTTTTTCTCGTAGTGTTTTTCGTTTTCCCAATTTAGTAAGAGCTTATACATTTTTGTTATCAATTTTTCGTTCTTTCCCATGAGGACCTGTTCTAATTCCCCCTGTTGTGGTTCGAACACTATTTTCTCATCTAGTTTGAATTTTTCTCTTATTTGAAAATATGTGAACCATCCCAATTCTCTGCCCTCATTACTCAACTGTTGCTTGGTTTTTAATTCATAGCCGGTAGGGTAGGAGTATTTCAAAGTTCAGACTAGAACCCAGATTGGGTTCCCTGATGTGGAAGCCACCAGCCGCAGAAGAGGGAATGCAAGGAAAATCTTAATCTTAAAGCCATGTACTTTGCATGCTTTTTCATGATTTTCTTATAAAAAGAAAGATGAAAGGAAACCAGAATGAAGAATGAGCTAAGTATATGAAAAAGCAGGCATATACATTAATATATTCTCATCACATCACATCTCCTGAAAATTATTTCTATATAATATGCATTCATTATTACGAATAAGATCTTTTGATCATTGTGAATATTTGTCATTTCAACTGTGGAGTGTACTTTTTTTTGCAACAGTAAAAGCATGCAGGTTCCAACAACATTGACCCTAATATAATAGAAATGTAATTTTATTTAAAAACTGTGCATCGACAAATTCAAAAGACTTGATCTAGGTCATTGTCAAGCAGGGATTCAAACTTTGGTCTGCAGAGTCCTAGCCCAACACTCAAAACAACTACTCCACACTGGCATTCTCAGACTACTACACATTGCGAAATCCAAACAGGAAAAATGAGCTTGTTTCTTGTACCATTGCTCCCTAGGATATAGTTTTTCAAACTGTGCTTCTCCAGATATTTTGGAATTCAGCTCCCACAATTCCTACAGCTGGTAAACTGGCTAGGATTTCTGGGAGCTAAAGTCCAAAACACCTGGAGGAGCACAGTTTGAGAAACACTGTGAGAACAGTTAAAACCCGCAAACTACGCCCTGCCTGGAAATGCTAGTTCATACAGCTTCCAGGGGTAATGGCTTTCTTCTGCCAATACATCTGTTCTTCTCACATTTGCCTGTCCCGGGAACCTCATTTAAACCTATTTTTCTTTCTCCTTCCTTTTCAATTGCATACAATTACAGAAATTTACAATTAGAAAGGAGGATCTAACGTGTTCTCTTGATGCTGGCTTGGATTTGTCTCACACAATTTAGCTTGCCATTCAAGTCAAAGGGTAATTCTTTTTTTCAAACTGTAGCAAGATAGCAAACAAATTGACCTTAAATTTAAGTGCTGCAAATGGTTACAAATGGTACTGCAAGGAAAAGACACTCTCTCCTCTACTCCATATGATATTCTCCAAACAAGTTAACTTTACAATCAGAATTGCTAAGCTCCTCTTCTATTTGAGAACTTGTGGGGTTATATTTTTCTTTAAAATATCTTGAATTTGTATTTCATTTCATTTGTATTTATGTTGTAAATCAATCAATCTTCATCTACATTATTTGCCTTTTTAATGAAATATTACATATTTAAAAAGTCATTTCAAGATATTTAATTATCTTAGTGGAAGAAGACAGGATACAATACATGTCATCTTTATGTAGGGCTTAAAAAACACCTTTCTAGGCCCCTTCCATGCTGCTGTATAAAAACCACATTGAACTAGATTATATGGACTCAAGATAATCCAGTTAAAAACAGATATTGAGGATTATCTGTCTTGATATTCTGGGTAATATGGCTGTGTGGAATAGCTCCTAGTCATTGTACACAGGTGGGTCTCAGCTAGGGAGGATCCAGATCTCCCAGAATCTTTGATCATTGGCAAGTTTGGTTGAGAAGTCTGGAATTTGAAGAGCAATAACATCTGTAGTTTCCCTAAATGAGTGTCACTGCTGTAAATAGTATGGAGCTAAAGGAACCAATATTTTCACTTAACATAAGGCAGCTTCTTAAATTCAGTAGTGTATACACTGCTTTTTGTTGGCATGAAATCTGAAACATGTCATATCAGATGTCGGCTAGTATGGCAGTTGTTTCTTTGTGTTAACGCTGCAGTGTGATCTACCTGCAGTACGAAAAAACTGTTAAATAACTTGTAGAAACTGTATAGAAGTTTGAGATCCTCATTAAGAAGCAAAACTGCTTGGATAAACAGTATAAATATTTTTATTACAGGAAGGCAATTCCATGATAGGAAAGTTACTTAGGCTATTAATCTTATCTATCTCCCTTCTAGTTAGAGAAGTAGTGGGGAGAGAAGAGGTGGAAAAAAACAACCCTAAGAACAAGATTACCAAGTGCTCAGGATAGGTATGCATTCCATGTTGTCCATATGATGTACAGGGCCAATTCATTTTAATACTTCCTTTTTCTGCATTAAAAAAGTAATGGGATGCTTTAAAGCAGTGGTGCCCAACTTTTTTTACCAGGTACTACTTGACCAGGGACCACTTGTAGCAAAAGGATTACAAATCAGTTTTTAGAAATCAGACTTTAGAATTGCTTTGGGGTGCTGATTCAGAAAATTGCATTGGATAGACGACATCAGCTCTTGTTTCCGATACAGAACATATGCCATGGTCAGTGACAGAACCACTGCTTTAGAGGTTCCCTGAATCACCAGCGCACATCCATATTTTGTGCTGATGTGAACAGTTTTTCGTTTTATTATTCATCTATTCGTGCCAATGGGGACCGTTCTGAGGCTCCCTTGTCTCCCATTTTTAGAGCTATTGGGGTAATTTTTAATATTTTGTTTTTTCTCTGAACTCCACAAAACACACACATGAGAGATGGGGAGGGAGACATTTTGCAGATCCACAGTCACTTTGCCCCACAATATGGGGAAGGAGTGGAACAGCTTGGTTTGGTTTGTTAATGGTACTAGACTAGAATTGTTCTGCTCACTTAAAATGTATGTTTGTTTGTTGTTTATATTAATCTTGGCCTTGCAGCAACAGCAACAGTAGCATCCCTCTATCAACTTGAGAATTCAGAAAATATTAAAGGAAGCAAATACGCACACTGCACTTGACAGAACTGAATTATAATTTTAAAACCAATAGAAAAGAAAGCAAGAAGACTATAATTAAAATAGAATTACAATAAACTAGAAAATAAAGAAAGCAGTTAGTAGAATTTAAAATTAAAGAAAACCAAAGGGGAGAAAACGGATACACTCCCCCCCCCCCCATACACACACATAAAGATCCAAAAAGGAATCCTAAGCTGAGGCAAACTAAGTTTGCATGGCAAATGGATTTAAAGGCACTAGGAGCATCTTCTCCCTTCCCCTCTCCCTCAGCCCTGATTAGCTGAGAACATGTGATATACCGTGTGTGCCTGCACTGCCCAGTAGAGTTTGCATGTGCTGAACAAGAAGCTGATTCCCTGTGACTTACAAAGAATAATGAACTTTAGGAAAACTCCTAAAAGGCTGTTTAACCTTGTTTGTGTTGGGGAAGGGGCACTGCTCTGGCTTTGTAAATTGGGCTGTAAGTATGGATTTACCAAAACACTTATGGCTTCTAATGAAGCCATAGCAATTGAATGAAAATATGTTAATGCCGATGTGGAGGCTGCTGAAACTTTTCCATAGCCTTTTTCTCTCCTGAATCTCACATCATGAGTAATGTGATTTTTAAAACAAGGTTTATACTTGCATTAATGCTCTTTAAAGAACTTAGAAAGACTTTGTAGGCCTTTTCAGCTAACCTAAGGTTTTTAAGTCTTGAAAGGAGACAATACATCCACCGATTTTCTATCAACATGCAATCACAATAGGAAGTCCCTTTAAAAATCATATTACTATACAGGGGCAGCTTAAAATATACCAGCTTAAAATACTAAAACAAACCAATAGTTGAGAATAAAGTATTATTGTTAATCAGACCTCCATGGGGAGAATGTTCTGCAAATAGGCCACAACAAATAAGTTTTTCTTTCTCTCTCTAACTGTTTCATAATGATCCAGTGGTTAGTATTTGGACATGAGTTTCTCTGGCAACCTTAGGGACTTCTATAGGCATAGAGACTCTTCTGCACAGGTGATACACAGTTTTAAAGATCAATGTTAACACTCAAATTAGTCTCAGAAGCAAAGAGGCCTCCAAAAAAACTAATTCGGGATCTCACTAATATTGATTCTGCCTGACTATACCAATAATACTCATGGCCATCTAGTTCTGCATAACTGAAGTATACATAGTTTAACAACAACCTTCGGTGTTATGTTTATATACTTTGTCGTGGTGGTGGTAATGATGATGATACTGATGGTGTCTTTCATGAAAAGGAGATTCTTATAAACTATATAAAATAAAATGTTTTAAGAATATTATTATTCCCTACTTCTAACACTGAATCTTCCTAAAACATATTTTAATTAAGGAATATAATTCATCCCATCATTTCTCTAGACAATAACATTTTCTTTTATTCTTTTTCATTGTTATGATCCTGTTGTCTCATAGATTGTCACTGAAAACAACAGAAGTGACAATATTTTCAAAGAATACTGTTTGTTACAACAAAAGATATGACATGATGCTATTGGTTGTATTTAGCTATCACCAATTATTTTCAATTAAATCCAAGAAAAGATAAGTACAATTCTTTTCACTGAAGCAGTTCTTGGTAAAGTTGTGATAGGAACAAGACAAATTGCCACTATCATAATTTGTTCCTTGTTTTCCTCAACAAAGTGTGTCTGAAGATAAGTTTCAGCATCCAAGGGCACATTTATCTGTTATCCCAAAAGGGGATGAATTAACTCCATCGTGGCTTAATGATGCATGGAGGTGATTCAGGTTAATGTGGCCTTGAGCTGCATTAACAAAAGTCATGGATTGCTCTAAATTCTCCCTGAGAATCTGGAGCAAACCATAACTGTGGGGCTGTGTAAAGTGTTGGGTCAGTCCCAAGATGGAACCAGCTGCAACTGTTTACATGGCATCCTGTATTTTCTGAGCTCAGATCAACTGGGGATATGTGATGTCACTTTCTGTTCCCCCCTCCCCTATTATCGTCATCATAAAACAGAATGTTGGAGGACAGGAAAAGAGCTTCAAAGATGGGCTCAAAGCCAACCGAGCCGTGCGGGGGGCGGGGGGCGGCAGACAAGTACAAAATAATAAAATAAAATAAATAATAAATAAATAAAAAATCTGGCATAGACATTGAGAACTGGGAAGCCCTGGCCCTTGAGCGCTCCAGTTGGAGGTCAACTGTGACCAGCAGTGCTGTAGAATTTGAAGAGGCAGGAATGGAGGGTGAAAGAGAGAAACATGCCAAGAGGAAGCTACATCAAGCCAACTCCGACCGGGACTGCCTTCCACCTGGAAACTGATGACCTCACTGCGGAAGAAGATGCAGATCAAGAATAGGGCTCCATGGTCACCTGCGGATCCACCGCCAATACACAGATCTTGAAGGACCATCATCCTTGGACAACAAGGGATCACCTAAGAAAAAGAAGAAGAAAATCATAAAAGCCACCTGACACAGCATGGCTTATCACCTGGAGTTGCTTATTGCATGGAATGATTCTAGCTAGAGCAATGAGGCAATCAGACAAAGGAGAAGGCAATTCATCCTTCTTCTCCCCTCCTTCCACATCACTCTGGAGCCCAGGTGACAAGTGACCAACACTAGCCATGATGCATTGGTCACTGTGATGATAACATGAGGGATGCAGTCTTGCCACACCAAACTAGCTTTGGCAGCAGTGTATGACCAGCAATCACTTCAACCTCTACAACAGGGGGCTGTTGGTCAAAACTATCTCAGGGCAGATCTGTACTGATGCTCTAATACAGGTAAAGCATCAGTACAGAGTACAGAGCTGTCCTAGGACTGACAAATATAGGAATGCTTTTCAAAATATTAATGCGATGTTTGATAAGGAGGGGGGAAAGACTTCTAATATTCTTGAGTTTTAAAAAGCCTTCTTCTGTGTTACACGGGAAATGTTCTGTGAGAAGTGTGACAACATTTAGCACTGTAGATTAAAGAATGACTCCGAGCAGGCAGCAATACTAGGATTGGATAATTTGAGAGATCCAAAATGTTCTCCCTCCTTATCTACTTATCCGACTCTTGTGTGATGTAGACCAATGCTCTTACAAATGTTTTTCCCCTCTTCTCTTCCCATGAGTTCTTTGTCATCTATTATTTAGAATGAAGCTAGTTTAGATTAGCAGCCTGAGTTAATTTCCTATCATAGAATGGAGCCTTTAAATAATTTCACCAATACAGTGGTGTCATTGCTCCTTATTTAGGTCACTAACCACTGTGCACCCTCACTATCATGCCTTCTACATACACATTCACACAAAATACACAATAGGCTGGAATTTTGGGTTGCTACTTTGTCTTTTGGTGACATCTGTTTCTGTGGAAAGGTAATGTTTCATGTGGAATAAAGTGTGTGTGTGTGTATGTGTGTGTGTTTCTTGATTCCATCTGGACCATTACTACTACCATCAATACTATTCACTATCCATTCACACTAACGTTCATTCCTCTCTACATTATTTTGTTTTAAAAAATTACACTTTGAAAAACAGTGTTGAGATGTAAATCTTTATATTTCATAATCACTAGGCACCATATCAGTATCTCAGTATATACTCTCTAAACAGGTTAAAATGAGCTAGGGTTCAAATGTCTCAGATAGGAATCTTAGAAGATGACTACAACCTGGTAATAGAATCTGGGAATTTATTACATGACCCAAGATTCTTCTTTTCAACTTTCACTTCCAGCTTTGTCATTTGAAGCAAGTGCAAACAACTTAGAATTCAGAATTATATTTTAACTTGTTTCTTTGTTCAACTCTCAGCTTATTAACTCCCTAGCCATCTGTAAAGATTTTATGACATTAATTTATTTATCAAGTTCTGTTGATAATAAACAACTCTGAAGGGAACCTTGTTCCCTAAATCTATTTCTGTCACTTATAAGGTAAGCAGACAAGATTCCACAAGACACACAATAAGTCAACATGTGCAATAAACTGGTACTATTTTTATTTTGTTGTTTTACACCTTCTTTGCTGACCTTGATTAATGTATTTAAATTACAGGGATGCTTGATACAACCTATTTCTGGGATACATGTGCAGATAAGTGTGAAAATATAAGAGAGGTACAGTTTGAGCATCCCTTATCTAGAATTCTGGAATCTGAAATAATCTGAAATCCACATGAGTGTCTGAAGTATAATTTTGCTTACTAATGGTTTAATGCACCCAAACTTTGTTTCATGCTAAAATTATTTAAAATCATGTATAAAGTTTCCCTCAAGATATGTGTATAAGCTTTATATGAAACATATATGAATTTTATACTTGGATTAAATCTCCAGAATATCCAAAATATTCAAAATATCTCTTAGAGCCAAACAAACCCAAGACAGCCCCCACTCTTTCCCAAAACCCCTTTAAAAGCCTTTAAAAAGAAAATAACTTACCCGGTCAGTATTCCCCCTTCTCCGGAAAAGGGGTAGAAGAGAAAAATCACTCCTGCCCTCCATTCTCTTGGTGCATCATTTCTATGTGCCAGGAGATGTCTGGAGAAGAGGAATGGTGGCTGGGTAAGTTATTTTGTTTTTTAAGGCATACATCGTATGCACGTAGAAGTTTTGTTTTGTGTCTGGGAGCCTTGTCAGAATATCTGGCAGGGCATCTAGACACTGACACCCCCCAGGGCTTTAACCCAATTGCACCCAGATTAAAGCCCTGTGTGGAATCACCCTTAGTTATTTTAATAGTTATGATGTGTGGTTTTGGCAATGGTGTACGAAGGCTATAATATGCTGCCTTGTGTTTTCAAGTAAGGAGAAGATTGTATTATACCTGCCATTGTTTAGCTATTAAAATCAAGAAAGGAATAGTGATATAGATACCTATTACTTTTATTTTTGCATGTGAAATATAAAGATTTTCCTCTCACTGCATGAGATTACCAGAGCGTTGTGTATTTTAAGGCTTTTTTTGGGTAATCCTGAGGACAAGAAACTTCACATTAATGCTTTATAAGACACTCTGGGAGACCTTTTGGCTGAAGGGCAGAATATATTACTTTAAATAAATTGTACTTTTTATGAAACTTTGGGTTTTTGCTCAAAAATCTTGAAAATATTCAAAACAAACCACTGGCCCTTTTGCTCTTCATCAAAGATTTTAAAAATCACAGTAGTCAACATTGTTCTCAACCAGGTATCTTAATATGTTGAAGCACCCTTTCTTGTCTAGGGCAAAAAGTGAGAATACTTTTTATATCTCTAATAAGAAATTTGTTAAAATAAAAGATTACAGCTCTAAATCAATACAACTGAGGATGCATGTACAACCATTTAAAACCAAACTCTTGTCTTTTCCAATATATGTAAGATGTTTGTGTGTGTGGCCAGTGTTAACACTAATTCCCAGTTTTTTCCCTTTTGAATCTTCTGATTTCATTGTCTTTGACACTATCTATCCTCAGCCATGTCAATCTGCCTAATGTTGAATAATACTCCATCTCCACCTGATAAAATGCATGGAACCTATGGCAAGCTTGTGGTGTAGTATATTTGTTAGTCTGAGGTGATTTGAAGTGTTATGATTCATAAAACTATATTTTATATTGGCTTATAGACACTGTAATGTGTATTACTTTCAGCATCAGGCAGTATTTGTCTTACAGTTGAAAGTAATAGGTGATCTAAACATGCCTAAACAGAGTTAAATACAAAACTACAAATAAAGTTACAGCTGCTTAAAATTTAAAACAGTACCAAACAACAATGTAAGAACAGATAAGATTGGAATTCCAATTAGGACGGTTCCACCCTCCCAGGGAAGTTATAAGCTAAAAGCTTGCCGGAACAGCGCGGTTTTACATGCTCTCCAGAAAGCTGTTAGTTCACCAATTGACCGAACTTCTGATGGTAGGCTATTCCACAAACAAGGTGCTGCCATGGAGAAGGCTCTCTGTCTAGTTGAAGACAGACGGATAGTGCGGATGTTTTCTCTCCAGTGGGTAAAATTATGAAATATTTTGTGCATAGTTTGATGTTTTTCACCTTCCAGGATATAAAGTGAAAAATTCTATTGCACAAAAGCATTGAATTGTGTGTGCAAAGCCCAATAATTTGCATGAAAACACTGCAATTTCTACTAGAGGTAACAAAAAGTGAAAAGAGGCAATCAATTATACTGATTGACTATATATTTCTTTTTTATAAAAAAAAGAAGTTTGGATTGAATATCTTTCTGTATTGATACACATTTTGCTGAGGATGAAAGAATGTCCTACTGTTCATTCCTAACCTGAAGAATATAAATTGTAAATCTTTGATAGCTAAAACTGAGCATTCATTTTTCATAATAAGAGGAATTTTGGATGTGGTTGAAGTGGACTTTATAGTGGACTTTTTCTGCAGTAACCAAGAAGATGACTATATCTGAATAACAGAATTTAAAAATTGTACAGCCAGAAGTGACCACAAGCATTGTCTAATCCAAATCTTGATAATTTCAGGAACCCATAGCTAAAGCATCTGACATATATAAAACATCACCTTCCCTTCCTGTCTCACATAACTTGTATTCAAACACAGCTTCCATCTTAGGACCCTTCCACACTGCCCTATGCCCCAGAATATTATTGTGATAAGTCATTGCAGGACCAAGTGTGTGTGTGTTGAAGAAAAACCTTATAGTGGTTTTTATTTATTTATTTATTTCTGGCATTTTACCCCGCTCTTCTCAACCCCTGAGGGGGGACTCAGAGCGGCTTACAAAAAGGCACACTTTGATGCCCACACAGTAAAACACAATATAAAACCGCAGAAACATTCAACATTTAAATACATTAAAATACAATTACATTAAGCATCATATGCATTCAATTAAGTTAAAAACAGTGTTCCATCCATAAAAAGCATTGAGCCCTATTAATCAACTTTCCATTAAAATCCAATCTAAAATGCTGCTTTGTGCTAGTGTGCAAACGCCTGGTCCCATAGCCAGGATTTTACTTTTTTCCTGAATGCCAGGAAGGATGGAATTGATCGTATGTCGCTGGGAAGTACGTTCCACAGACAGGGAGCCACCACCGAGAAGGCCCTCTCCCTCGTCCCCACCAAACGCATTTGAGAAGTTGGCGGGAGCGACAGCAGGGCCTCCCTGGAAGATCTTAAATTACGAGGTGGGACGTAGTGGCAGATGCGTTCGGACAAGTAAGCTGGGCCAGAACCATATAGAGCTTTAAAGGTCAAAACCAGAACTTTGAATTGAGCTCGGAAGTGGACAGGCAGCCAGTGGAGCTGACACAACAGGGGGTGGTATGCTCCTGTATGTAGCTCAGTTAGTAATCTGGCTGCCGCCCGTTGGACTAGTTGTAATTACGAACTGTCTTCAAAGGCAGCCCCATGTAGAGTGCATTGCAGTAATCTATTCGGGATGTGACCAGAGCGTGGACGACCGTAGCCAGATCAGACTTCCCAAGGTATGGGCGCAGCTGGTGCATGAGTCTTAACTGTGCAAAAGCTCCCCTGGCCACCGCCGAGACCTGGGGTTCCAAGCTCAGCGATGAGTCCAGGATCACTCCCAAGCTGCGAACCTGCATCTTCAGGGGGAGTGTAACCCCATCAAACACAGGCTGTAACCCTATACCCTGTTCGGCCTTTCAACTGACCAGGAGGACCTCATCCAGTCTGCTAGCCCTCATCCAGTCTGACACAGCAGCCAAGCACCGGTTCAAAGTCTAGACAGACTCCTTGGTGACAGGTGGGAAGGAGTGACAGATCTGGACGTCATCTGCGTACAGATAACACCTTACTCCGAAACTCCGAATGATCTCTTCCAGCGGTTTCATGTAGATGTTAAATAACATCAGGGACAGTACTGAACCCTGAGGGCCTCCACAAGACAAAGGTTGCGGAGCCGAACAGGTGTCACCCAGTAACACCTTCTGGGTATGACCTTCTGGGAAGGATTGGAGCCACTGCAGAGCAGTTCCTCCAAGCCCCATTTCTGCAAGGTGACCCAGAAGGATACCGTGGTCAACGGTATCTAAAGCTGCTGAGAGGTCCAGCAGAACCAACAGGGACACACTCCCCCTGTCGAGCTCCTGGCGTAGATCATCTACCAAGGCGACCAAGGCTGTTTCAGTACCATGTCCCGGCCTAAAGCCAGACTGTGCCGGATCAAGATAATCAGTGTCTACCAAGAACCCCTGGAGTTGCCAAGCCACCACATGTTCCATGACTTTGCCCAAATAGGGGAGATTGGAAACTGGCCTATAGTTGACGAATTGAGTGGGTTCCAGTGATGGTTTTTTCAACAGCGGTTTTATAACAGCTTGTTTTAAGCTGGCTGGAATCTTGCCCTCCTGTAAGGAGGCAGTAACCACCACCTTAACCCACTCTGCCAAACCCCCTTTGGCTTCTTTGATCAGCCAGGATGGGCAGGGGTCTAGGATGCATGTGGTAGGCCTCGCTTCCCCAAGGATCTTGTCCACATCCTCGAGCTGAACCAATTGAAATGAATCCATGTAATTGAACGAATCCAATTGAAAAGAATCCACGAATCCATGGTAATTATCATGTACAGCTGGTAATGTAGGTCAACCAGCAATCTTGTGCCACACCCAAGCGGCTATATCTGCATGAGTTTTTAGAATACAGTTCCACCAGCAGCAGGAGAGATGCTGAAGGAGAGATCCTGGAGAGCTTCTAGAGAGCCTTTTCTCTGAGGAGATCTATGTACAAAGGCTTTATTTTGTGTTCCTTCTTTTTGGTATGCAACATTGCAAGTTTATGTTTCATCGCTGCTGACTAAAGATTTTTCTGTTCATTTTTACTCTGGTCTGTGAATCTTTTGCATTTTGGACTTTGGGTGCTGGGGTGCTGGGTAAAATACACTGCTACGTAACAAATATCAAGACAGAATATCCCACATTTTCTGAGTGTGGACTCAGATAACCCAGTTCAAAGCAGATATTGTGGGATTTTCTGCCTAGATATTCTGGGATTTGGGGCTATGTGGAAGAGTCCTCAGATAACATGAATCCCATAATAACTAGTAGGCCTACTAGCCATGAATAGTCATGGCTGGGTTTGATCAGTAATAGAAAGACTTACAAAAAAATTTCCAAAAAGTTCTAAAATGTAACGTAATTACTAACGAAATTCTTAATTAGTTCTAAAGTAGGCAAAGCAGGGAAACAGGACTGACACTGTTTTAAGCACAGGCAAATCAAGGGGCAACATTTCCCTTGGTTTCCTTGTGGGGAGATATAATGCATTAATATATTATTATTAATATTATTATTATAATAAAAAGCCAGGGTTTCTTTGCAGGGACATATAATGCATCAATATATATTATTATTATTATTATAAAAGGACAGGGTTTCTTTGCAGGGACATATAATGCATTAATATATTATTATTAATATTATTATAATAATAAAAAGCCAGGGTTTTTTTGCAAGGACATATAATGCATTAATATATTATTATTAATATTATAATAATAATAAAAAGCCAGGGTTTCTTTGCAGGGACATATAATGCATTAATATATAATAATAATAAGCCAGGGTTTCTTTGCAGGGACATATAATGCATTAATATATTATTAATAATATTTTTCCTCAGTCCTCCAGGCCCCTCTAGGAGTCCCGATCTGGTTGTCTATGTTTTCCGGCTGGTTTTTCACTTCCTACAGGAAGGCCTTTCACTCTAATTAGGCTCCGAGCATGGAAAGGCCCCAATCTGACTGTGAGTAATGTCTGGGAAGCTATTTTGGAGGGGAAAATTTTCCTGTTAGGGGGACATCCGAAATATTTACAAATCTAACGAAAATTTGTGCCCAGGAAGTGCGGAAAAGAAAGTCCACTTCCGGGATCACCACTGCGATGCATATAAACTTGAAAGTCCCATTACATACGAATCCCTTCCGATTTCATTTAATTTTCATAACTTTTTTCTCATGCCTAATATTTACTAGCACTGAATTTTCACAAATTCAACATGTACTGTGTGAAGTTCTTACTTCTGAATCTAATGGTAGTCTATGTCATTTGGTGACCCTTCATTGCAAGTTAATAAGTTCCAGTATTATAAGAAAGATAGGGAAGGAATATCCGTCTCAATATCATCAAGAAGTGTCTGATAGCTTCCCATGCCAGTGGAGTGATGAATACACACCAAGCCATTTGCTTATCAAAGGTTCTGAACTTGTGCTGAATCAAAGGACTGCTGAACACATTTGAGGTCCATTAATGGTCCATTTCTTTGGGGGTATATATGTGCAGTCCAACTTTTGTCTATGGTCAAAACATGTGAGGTTGTATAAACAAATGGAACGAGAGACCATTTATTTGGGATATAAATAATATTCTAATATATTTGGGAAATGATTGAAAAAATTGATGAATCCTGGACTGATAAGGAGTTTCACACATTTTGTGCAAAACCAATCTCTCCGCACAGAAATATTACATTCTGCAAATAAAATTATGTTTCCCATTGTTTAAAAATATGGTAATTGATTTTTTCTCTGCACAAAATTCACACTTGATTGATTTGCACAGAAAACAACATTTTCTGTACAGAAAGAAATTGCTGATCTTTTCTGAACAAAACAAACATGTGCAAATTTTGTGCAGAATAAATTCCAAATTGTAAACAAGCTTTGAAGGCTATATGGTTTTCTCTCAACACTGCTTCCCATGAGAAGAAAACTGGGTGCGGCTATTACCAACTGCACATAGTTTTAGAAATTGTAGCAAACATTCAAAAGAAAGATTCTCATGCTCTAAGATTATTCCAGATTCTCCTTTGCTCCCTTTAAGAAAGAAAGTTGGGGACATAAAAAGTAAACAGATAGCCTCAATTTACAGAAATGGCATAACTTTTATAAAAGAACAAAAACAAAACAACATATCTTTGAAGATACAAATATTGATGCTGTACAAGTTAGTACAGTGTTGCAGGTGGAAAATGGAAGTCATTACAGTGTGATAAAACTTTTTTGTTATCCAATCTTGGATGCAGTCTTTAATATACTATAGTTGCTTCACTATATCTGGCAACAGTAAAGAGCCAAGGAAGAAAAAGATACTGTGTGCATCCAGGGATGCAGAGGAGAAAGAATTTCACATATCAGTTTGAACTCAGTAGCTGATTCATGGTCTGCAGAATCTAGTGGAAATAAATTAGAACTGAGATAAGATATAAACTGAGCAGCTCTTGTAACACCAGTGAACCCTGACTGTTATGGTTCCTTAATCTTTAGTTTCTTAAAAGAATTAGATACATTGAAGATGCCATCTTAAAAGAAAAATATAATTGAGGAATAGAATGGGCCCGTGCTACTTAGACTTGCTGGTTGGAAGTGAAAATGACCCTGGTATCAGTCTCAAAATAGTCTGCCAGTTTGCATGCCTGGGCAAAACAGAAGCAATGCAATGGTATTTGTAATTTTCAGAACCTGGGTGTTACTCTTCAGCATCAAGGAGAACGAAGTTGAGAAAGAACACAAGTGGGCCTCAGAGCATCTTGTCTGAACTTGCCCCTGATAAACTAAACACAGCCATAGAGAAAACATTCATAAAGAAAGCACCCCAAGAGCCTAAACAAATTGATTCAACAAGCCAATTTCAAATTCTTTCTTCTCTCAAGAGGTAATCTTCCAATAAGCTTGGAGTCCTGGGCAGATTTTTCATTTTGTATCACCAATAAATATCTCCTCTCTGGTTACTGTACTAATAATCTATGAAATGTTCTTTCTGTTGCTAGGAGCAGTTCAAGAACGTAGTGTTTTTTTTAAACATTTGCATTCCCTTGGTCTTACAAGATTGCCAAAGGTAATGACACTGCAGTCAGAAATAGATGTTTGCATTGGTTGTGTAATATTTTAAAAATCTCTTCTCACTTTTCTCCCTCTCCACTCTACCTTAAACTACCTAAAAATAAATAATTCCTAACCCATTTCTCCAATTTTTTCTATTGTTAGCCTTGCAGGAGCTATTGTCCTTCTTTAACTGAATGTGACAGAATTATTGAAGAAACTTTCCTACAATTGTAATGGGTATTCTCTTGAGGAAAGAGGCACAATACAGATCTTACATGAAGAAATATGTCAGAATTTTATAGATTTCTGATTTGGTGAAAGTGGCGCTTTGTGAGGTCATATCCTGAAGATGTTGCCTGGTTGCTTCAGCCACAAAGAAGAGTAGCAGAATTTTATGTGTATGTGTATATCCTAAAATTTTTTAAAAAACATACATTAGATAGATAGGTAGGCAGATAGGTAGATAGACAGACAGACAGAGAATAACTGAATTTTGCATTTGAATTTTGCTGTGTCAGCTCCACTGGCTGCCTGTCCATTTTCGAGCCCAATTCAAAGTGCTGGTATTGACCTATAAAGCTCTATACGGTTCTGGCCCAGCTTACTTGTCTCAACACATCTGCCTCTACGTCCTATCTCACAGCCTAAGATCATCTGGGGAGGCCCTGTTCTCGCTCCCACCAGCATCGCAAATGCGGCTGGTGGGGACAAGAGATAGGGCCTTCTTGGTGGTGGCCCTGCGTCTGTGGAATGCACTCCCAAGCAAGATAAGATCAACATCATCTCTCCTGGCTTTCAGGGGGGGGGGAAGCTAAAGTTGTGGTTCTGGGACCAGGCCTTTGGGCAGCAGATTTAATCGGCACTTTTGGATATTGACTGGACTGGCATAGCGGTAGACGATATTGTCCTCTGTTTTATGGTTTTATTAATGCGATACTGTTTTAATGATTATGTAATGGTTTTAGTGTTTATATTTGATGTGCATTATATTGTTTTACTGGTCATATTTTGTATGGTGCGGCCTTAGTGCTGCAATGTAAGCCATGCTGAGTCCCCCTTCAGGGGTGAGGAGCGACGGGATACCAAAAACCATAAATAAAATAAATAAAGTTGTTCCTTCATTATCGTAATATCCAAACCTGGGATGGCTCTTGTGTCTACACATATCACTTATTCCAGGGCTAATCTAAAGTGGTTAATGCTAGATCATCCCTGGGATGGTGGCCTCCCAACTACAGGGATTTCTGGATGAAACAGATTATCTAGATCCATTTCAATTTGGTTTCAGGCCTGGCTATGGAACAGAGAGAGCATTGGTCACCTTAGTGGATGCCCTTTGCCGCAGAGAGCTACACAGGGGGAGTTTTGTTGGTTCTCCTGGGCACTGTGGTTTTTAACTTTGAATAAGTTTCTAATGGTTTTAAATGGGAATTTTTGATAATGTTTACTTTTAATCCTATTTTAATGTTTGCATATTGGTATATTTTAAATTGGATGCTAATACTTTTATGTCAAGTGGGATATAATAATAATAATAATAATAACTCCCACCCTTTAAACTGTTGTGAAGGTGGGTGGGAATACTAATAATCCTGAAGACTTTGAGAAGGCTTGTTCTGGTGGAAAATCTGAGGCAATAGAATACCCTTCCTGTTACTTCCACCTAAATGCTTTGAAAGGAAGTCAGCTATCAGGCAAAATGGGATAACTGTACTGCAAGAGTCCTGTGGGTTTTTGAGGTGCCTTTCATCTTTGTTTGGTCAACAAAATGTGCATGGAGGGGATCTAGTAGGCATGGTTTAGAACCCAAAAATAGCAAATTGTAAATCTAATGGGGGGGGGTTGATTAGTAATAGGAAGACTTACAAAAAATTTTCCAAAAAGTTCTAAAATGTAACTTAATTACTAACGAAATTCGTTAGTAATTCGTATGCCAGAGCATGCGCATTCCAGATGGTTTTGGCCTACAACTCCCAGAAATCTACCAGCTGGTACACTGGCTGGGATTCCTGGGAGTTGTAGGCCAAAACTTGAATAAATCACACAGAATTCTAGATGGGACTCTCCAAATAGGAAGGAGGGAGGGAAGGAGGGAGGAGGGGGTATTCTATTCTTGGAAGCAGCAAAAGAAAAGGAGGAGGAGCCCCCCCCCTGGCTCCTCGCTGCCTCTCTCTCACCCCGATCCCCAGGGAGCGAGGGCCCAAGTTTGCCCAGGCTGGTCATATACCTACATTCTATGCACATGCAATAATACAGCAGTAATAACAATGGGTATAAGAAGAGGTAAAATTCAAACCGAAGTATTCTGACTGGTCCCTGCCTCATGCGGTGCAAACGGGCTCTTCTCTTATTAGCCCGGGAAATTAGCCCGGAAAGACAGCGTTTTCTGCTTGGGTGCACACACATACATATTCTTGGGGGATTTGCTGCAGAATCCCGGCCTCATAGAGAAGATTCTGCAGCAAATCCCCTCCCAAGAATATGTATGTGTGTGCTCCCAAGCAGAAAACGCTGGTTTTTCCCCCGGGCTAATTTCCCGAGGCCCGTTTGCACCGCATGAGGAGAGACCAGTCAGAATACTTCGGTTTGAATTTTACCTCTTCTTATACCCATTGTTATTACTGCTGTATTGTTGCATGTGCATGGGATGTAGGTATGACCAGTTGGATTACTTATAATATTAGGCAGTGGCACTTACAGTAGCATTCATTGTATTATACATTAGGTTGGTTTCTCACCCCAATACTCTTTGATGCCTTAGATCCTGGCTGGCAGGCAGGAGAGGCAGGAAGCCTGGAAAAATGTAAACAGAGAGGATTACTCAAGTAAATCCACAAAGGAGGGCCCTTCATCCAAAGTGCCCTCCTTTGCAGATTTACTTCTGAGTAATCCTCTCTGTTTACATTTTTTCCAGGCTTCCTTCCAGCCGAGCGAAGGAGTGAGTTTAGGGCTTGCCTTGCCATAATATTGGCAAGGGAGGCGGGAGGGTGGTGAGAGAGAAGGAGGGTGCCCCCCCTTACGACCTAATAACGACACTTAAGAAAATCCTGGCCCCCGAAGTTCGAAAAATTAAGTCCACTTCCTGGTTGGCGTTCCAGGTGCGGAAAAGCTCGAAAGTAGCATTTCTTACGAAACGATTCATTTTCATAACTTTTTTCTCATGCCTAGGATCTAGGTTGTGTCCTCATGGGATTCTATGGGAAATGGATTTAGCCCAAAATTCCTGGAGCTTGTTCCAGCTCTCAAAGTACTGAACAAAATGAATGACCTTCCATGTGCATATTAGAGACATTCAACAGATTGCAGAAATGGCATACATTCACATATTATATTCCATGTCACTAGTGTTTAATGGGTGTATGCACAGTAAAATACATTGTATTGCTTCAGCAAAATTATTTTCACCCTACTGCAGAGTCCAGTTTGACAGATGCACACTGGCATAGCAATTAGCAAAAACAAAATAAAGGAGGATAATACTCCAGGACACAATTTAGACATACCCAGAATAAAATCATGCTGTTAGTTGTTAGCTTCTTAACAAATTCTAGACTGAGAGTGAATAAATGGACATTGAAAGGACATACTGAGAACCTGGACTAACCATTCTTCATTATTTGCATTATTTTTTGCTTTTCATATTGATTAAAAGAATGCTGTCACCACATTGAATTTCACAACTGCAATGGAAAGTTATTTTCTTCCCTAGCGGGATCTCTGCAGAGGTTAACATCTTATAGTTGGCTAGTCAGGCTGCTTGCTTATAATAGTGTTCTGTTCTATAGCTGCTCAATAATGAATTTTAAAGTACAGATATGTGTTGTGCTATGCACTTTTAAAAAAGAAATATATGACAACACAGCACACAAAAGAAGACAAATCACAGCAATATAATTCTTTTTCTTTAAAGGGAAAAATAACTATAAATTGCCTAGAGCACTTTGAGAATTTCTGTGTACATTTATTCATATGTCTGGATCTTTTAGAACCTTGACCTACCAGTACAATACTTCTCTTTTTCTGAACCTCCATGTGCATTTCAAAGTATGTAAGTAAAGAAAGGCAATTTTAGCAGTGCTCCCCAAACATATGGTGAGAGCTCTCTAAAGCACTGTTTAGGTGTTCAAAAAGTAGGACAGCTAGCACATGAGGTGGGAAAGCATGCTAATTCTGTCTTCCTCTGTTTATCATTCTCCTCACACAAAGAGAGACTTTCTGAAGAGGAGATTCCATTTCATTTATGGAGATTCTTCCCACAATTGGTAAGGCTGTATGTTTTGGAGTTTCCAGTTCCATTGAATGACTCTTAAGCATAAAAGAAGCCCTCCTCTTTAGAAGGACACTTTTTCTTGGGAGGGGGGCAGAGTGGAAATAGAAATAACAATGGGCCATGCTTCTCTTCTTATATATTTACCATATCTACTTTCAGAATGTCTGGACAGCACAAGAGATTTAAGGATGATCTTAAGGCTAACTTTCAAAAAGTGGAATAAATACTGATAACTGGGTAGCTCTGGCCCTTGAGCATTCTAACTGGAGGTCAACTGTTACTGACAGTGCTGTGAATTTTGAGGAGGCACGAGTACAAAGCAAAAGAAAGAAATGTGCCAAGAGAAAGGCATACTTGTCGTGACCCTCTTCCATCTGGAAACCTATGTCCTCAATGTGAAAGACCACGTGGATCCAGACAAGGTCATATATGACTCCACTATCAAGACTCTACCTCTGGGAGACAATCATACTTGGCCTTGAGTGATCATCCATGACATGATGGTCAGAACAGTTTCCCAACATAGACAAACAGGATTCTATAAAAGGAAGCAAAACTTGCTACTACAATACTGATCTGATATAGTCATTAATTGAAAATACATAAAATGATATATAGCCAGCCCTGTTGGTATAAACGGATGCGCATGCACGCACACACACAATATATATATTACATTGGAGATAGGTCACAGTATGTAAAATATCCTTAAGGGTAATCAGTTACCGTATTTTTCGCACCATAAGACGCAGTTTTTTCCTCCCAAAGTAGGAAGAAAAATCAGCTGCGTCTTATGGAGCAAAGATGCAGGCAGGGAGGGGGGAGGCGCTGGAGCAAAGGGGGGCGGCGATATACTCACGCTATATTCGTGCCCCCCGGCGTCTCCCGGCTGCGCCCGCGCATGCCCAGACTCTCGTTGCCGTGTCGCCGCAGCCAGCCGGCGGAGCGGAGGAACGGGGGCCGCTCACGGACCCGAGGAGGAGGAGGGGGGAGGCCACGAGGGCGGCCCCCACGAAGACGCAGCGGCAGCAACAGCAGCAGCAACAGCAGCAGCAACAGCAGCAGCAGCAGCAGAAGGGCCCGAAGGCAGAGGCGCATCTTCGTGACGTCACTTCGTCGCGCCTCTGCCAAGGAGGAAGGAGAGGAAGGCCTCGCCGGCCGCGCGCTGTAAGGAGGCCCGCAAGAGAGGCCGGAGGGAGGGAGGGAAGGAGAAAGAGTTCTCTCCCTCCGGCCTCGCTTGCGGGCCTCCGTAGAGCGCGCGGCCGGCGAGGCCTTCCTCCCCTTCCTCCTCGGCAGAGGCGCGACGGTGACGCCACGAAGATGCGCTCTGCCTTCGGGCCCTTCCGCTGCTGCTGCTGCTGCCGCTGCGTTTTCGTGGGGGCCGCCCTTGTGGCCTCCCCCCTCGTCCTCCTCGGGTCCGTGAGCGGCCCCCGTTCCTCTGCACCGCCGGCTGGGTGCGGCGACACGGCGGCGAGAGTCTGGGCATGCGCGGGCGCCGCCGGGAGCCACCGGGGGGGGGCGCGAATATAGCGTGAGTATATCGCCACCCCCCTCTGCTCCAGCACCTCCCCCCCTCCATATTAGTGTCTCCCCCCTCCATATTAGTGTCTCTCCCCCCTCCATATTAGTGTAACCAGCCCCCTTTTTTTCCAATTTTCCTCCTCGAAAATCTAGGTGCGTCTTATCAGCAGGTGCGCCTTATGGTGCGAAAAATATGGTAATTCAGTGTAATTATTCAAATGCAGAAAACCAAAAGAAAAAAATTCAAAGAGAAATTGGAAAAGTCAAAGGGAGAGTGTGGGTGGACTTCCTAGAGCCCCCATATTTGCTAACAAATCCCCTTGATGAAGTGCTTGCATTTATGGTGAAGAAAATTGGCTTGCATTAATGGACCACTTTCTCAGCAGAGGAAGTCCCTAATATTTGCAGCAAGTATCTCGATCAAGAAGAGTGGATTAAAATAATGACAGTCATTCACTTTCCTTAGCCTGTCATAATCCATCTTTGAGCAATTAATCCAGCATTAGTAAATGTGCAGGTGGCCAGGACAGCATTAGCATAAAAGAAAACCATTTCTTCTGTTTATGTCATTTGTATGCATTTGTAATCAGGCAAATGACAGAGCACATAATAGGCCTACCTGCTGAGATGCACTCTTTAATCTTTGTCAGAGATTCATCACCTACCTATAAAATAATAAAGCTGCAGCCTTTTGATGGAACTAAAATGACTGCAATTACAGCCAATTCTTCACTGCTTTGTTAAAAACTGTTTATGTTAGCATTTGCCAAACACACAAGGAAACAAAGAACGCTGCATATTTCAAGGAGGGGAGGAAAGTGTGTTTTCTCTTTAAGAGGAGGTTCTATTTTTAGCTTACTGTGGGAGGTGTTGTGTGGAGGTGGTTGGAACAGGCCTTTTCAAAAATGTTTGTGAGTTTTCAAGCATTTTCTTTAGGATATAAGTTTTTTTCATTAAGAAATGTCTTCTAAAAACACACACCTCTGCCACCCTACTTTAGGCACTTTGCAAAAGCATATTTTTGTCTATATACCTTTATTCTTGGATATAACTGCAAGAGAAATTATCTGGAATGGTGGCTGGGCAAGAGGAAGTGTGAATATTACTAAAGGTTACAGGACTTTGAAGTTCGGAGAAATACACATTTTGGCAAAGAGGAAAAATACTATGCTCACGTTAACAAGACATACTCTTCATTTCATCACCTTGTGGACCATTTGGGGAATTTTCAGGCAAGTGTTTTGATTTACAAGTAACTATGTCTCTCATGGGAAACCTGCTTCCTTCTATCAATTTGTAAAATGAAATTGCTGCAAATTAAGTCAGGTCCCTAATCTTCTTTCTGAGAGATCAACTCTACCTGAATTATAGTCATGCTCCACAAGCCCTTCCTCTATATGTGGGCTATAATATTGATTTGTATCATGAGCGTTGTAAGAGAGGGGTATTGATAAGATCGATGTCTAAGTTTCTGGTTTGGAGAAAAAGCTGTTCTAGGCACTAACCCTTTGTTAATCTTTGCAGACTAGAGGTTTTAATAACAGACAATTAAAGTGACCCCCAAAAAGAAAAGAAGTGAAGTAAAGTGAAATAGATAAGCAAAGTAAAAGATAGAACATCTACCTTTCTGCTTGTCACCCTCCCAACTTCTCCTCTGATGAAAACAATGGAGTTACCACATGGAACAAAGCCAATCAAGTATAGACAAGCAGTCTGAGACAGTTTGGCAAAATATTCTGTTTATTAGGAGTAAACATTGGTACTTCAGTACTGACTTCTCTCTTAAATGCAACAATGACACAATTTCCTTGTAAGCAAGAGGTAGGAAGATTTGAAGGAAAACTCCAGTTTGTACTTTTGAAATGAGGCTTGTTTTCTTCCAAGATGGCCAAGGGTCCAAGAGATCATTTTCTTTCGTTGGCATCTTCCTCAGATTATGGCAGGAGAAAGTTCCCTACCTAAAAGTTTGTTTTCAAGTCATATTTATCAAGCAAAGATTGTAACAAAGGAGATAAATAAAACACTTGTACATTGGGCTATTGATATCTAATGGGTTTTAGTTTTAGGATGTCAAAATCTGTAGGCGCTCAAATCCCATTACATAGAATTGATTAGTGGAACCATGTTCCTTCTATAACATTTTTAAAAACCAAGTATTGACTTTTGGATTTTTGTTTTGAATATTTTCTAACCATGGATGATTGAATCCATGGATGCAGAATCTGTGGATATAAAGAGCCAAATGTACACTGAAACAATCTAGGAAGGACATGGTGCAACTCTTGTTTCACATAGCATAGGCACAGTACATTGCTGTCAGGGGCAATGTCAGTGTAAAGTCACCTAATCCTGGCGAAAGAGGTCAGTTTTTTTTGTCTTTCACCACAATTGTATTCCCAAAATGTTTCTAGAAATGCAATTTGTTGTATTCACCTAATGCCAGTTAGGTGGAGTCAATAATTCAAATGGAGTCGGGGCGGAGTAAAAATTTGATTTAAAGACAAAGGATCACTGAGGCCAAAAGGCTGTTCTGTGGCCAGTAGTGAAATCCAGTTGGCTTCGGATCGTAGCAGGACATCATGGGTGTTGTTGTGTGGAACAGTTCTTATCTGTTCTAACCCCAAAAATTTAAAGGAGTCAGGGTTAGAACAGCTAAGAACTGTTCCCACAACAACACCCATGATGTACTGCTATGATCCAAAGCCAAATGGATTTCACTACTGGCCTCAGAACAGCCTTTTGGCCTCAATGATCCTTTGTCTTTAAATCAAATTTTGACTTAGACTTACCTGCTTCCATCTCTTCTTACCTGTTCACCTGTCATTTTGCCTCCCATCCACAGTACAGTCTTTTGGCCTAAATGATCTTGGGCCTTTGAATCTAATTTTGACTTAAATTTACTTACCTGCTTCCATCTCTATTTACCTGTTCACCTGTCAATTTGCTTCCATCCTTAGAATCTTCCCATTAGTCACCTGTGGATTTTCAACAGCAGGTTGCAGCCAGATATATGCTTACATCAATACCGGTGATTGGGAATCTCCTTTGCCGCATCACCCTCTGGGATGTGTAGTCCCTAATCCAACATGCGGAAGCAATCTTGAATGCATAGCTACAAGAACTAGCAGCGTTTATTTGGACCTCTGTGTCTTTTGTGATTTTTTTCTGGCAAAGAGTCGTCACACTGTGGATTTACAATGATCATCTTTGGGCTCAATATTTTCTTTTGGCATCTATTCCTGGTCTCCGTCCCGACACCATTTGAATTATTGACACCACCTAACTGGAATTATCCTGGGCTTGAATTTTGAATGGTTTGTGAGTTCCTAGAGTGCGTAACCACACATGGGAAGACACTTTTTTATACATGAATTGATTTATCTGAATTATCATTGTCTCTACCTTAGAATAACATTGTGATCTTGATATGTATGGTTATCTGTATTTTAAATGTGATGTTGTGATAAACAGGGGGCATCAATATAGATATTCGTAAGTTGTGTGCTAATTTGGATATTATATAATGTATGGCACCTTCACTGATGTGCACATATAGTGTGTTGATCTTTAATAGATAACTCTGTAATATTGCATTTGTGGTCTGATGCGCTGTTACTTTCATTTGATACAATGGCTGGCACCTTTATAGGGATTTGTATGTAGCATGCTGAGTTTGAGATAATGTAATACAACTTTATTATATTTACAGCTGTAGTTTCATGCCTTTTTGATATGTAATTGTGCACTTAGTTGCCCTGACTAGAGCTTTGTGTTCTCAGTTGGTTTTCCATAGCTCACCCAGTGTGTTCTTGACCACACAATGTTAGTCAGGTGGTTTGGCTCTCACTTCCTGCTGCCTTGATCGTTGCGCCACTTATTTATTTATTATTATTTATTTCATACACTTGTACCCCGCCCTTCTCACCCCTGAGGGGGGACTCAGGGTGGCCTCACAGCAAGCACCATTCAGTGCCATCACAATCATAAAAACATTCTACACTTACTGCTTGTTGTTTAAGAAATGATCTCTAACAACTACTTGGTCCATCATTGCAGCTAGTGGAAACAATTTTTTTTTGTTATATCAGCCATTGTTGAATTGATCCACAGGTATTTTGTGAATAGATGGTGGTTTAGCTATGATGTTTGTGGAGGTATGGTGTCATGAAAACCATACTTTGTAAATAGGGTTGAAAGTAAACCGTGTTAGAGACTGTGAGACAGGAGGAGGATAGAAAGAAAGCAAACTGAAGAGAGGAGAAAAATTATAAAGGGAAGCTCCACTAGATAAGAGCTGGTTGAAGCTAGCATAGCACAGCATGAAGCCTTTTCACTTGTTCATTAAAGATAATTGTGTATTGTGCAAGGAATTGCTATATCATATCCTCCAGACATATTCAAGGGACTCCATTGCATGGTTTAGCTGTCATTGAGTCCATAGGGGAGAAGTAATGTTGACAGAGGAAAGGCATGGGGCGGAAAAAAGAAAAGTGCCAGGTTATGATCTTTGAGATACCAGCATTCACAAGTTCAGATCTTATTAGAAATTACCTCATCCCTGTAGAGACATATCAAATTATATGAGATTCTACTCAACTGTTCTCAGAGTGGCATTCCCATAGAGTCTTATCGAACTCAATCCATGATGAGATCCCTGTCAAGATTTATCTGGCCTCAGAGAGATTCTGCAAATACTTACCAAGGTAAGATCCTACCATAAAAACTCACTTTTAGGGTAAAATCCTGGAGAGACTTGCTGAACAACCCTGGGTAAACTGCTTGCTGTTTTGCCAAAGGGTTTTATTGTATTTTATATTGAATTCAGAGACAATAGTGGCTAAAATTATAAGATTTTATTAAAAAGCAGGGAGAGCATCAAATAAACATATAAACCTAGCAAATTTGTCAGTGAACCCATTGGGAACATTTACCTAGAACGATGGTGAGGAATGCCCAATAACAAATCCTAGAACACCTCAGTTCACAGTGAACCTCAGTCCACAGTGAAGTGCAGCATTTGGCCAAATTGTCTAAGTTTATCTAGATGTTTCAATTAATCAACCCCTTTGTTTTACTTAAGTGTCTTATCACCCAGGTGCATAATTAGTCAAATCAAAACATGATGCATCATCCAATTAATTCTATCAAAATGTGATAGATAAAACAAGCATGTGGACAGTAGCCAAGGACCAAGTGAGTGGAAGGTAACCAAATCAGCTAATTGGGAGTATCCTCACACACTCCAAGGCTATACTATTACCTTCTCAATTCTGCATTTGAAATATATTCAGAAAAATAGTCCTTAAAGAAGCTTTAATTCTTAAGGTCTTTTAGAGGAATTGTGACACACCAAACCTATGTCCTCACTACACATGCTCTTCTGCTATGTTTCCCCTGCACTTCCCAAGCATCTTGTAATGCTCCACTACTGAACTCCCCAGCATCAAATTATCAGTGACATCTTCTGGTTAATGAGTCTTTGATGCAAAGAAATATCTGCAAGGGGAAGCTATGCTTCTATCTATGGAGCTTACCTATGTATGGGTGAGGTCATATTTCCCATTACTCAAGCACATAAAATGCAAGGAACAAGGCTACTCCTATACACTAAGCCACATCATAGCATTTTCTTATTTTCTTCATGGTTTATCATATGTGTGGGCTGGAGATATATATATATATATATATATATATATATATATATATATATATATATAGGGAAAGCATTTAAATCAGCCTAAGGGTTTGTCTAAGTTACCATTCCTGTTTCTAGTAATGATTAGCCAATAGTTATACAACTCCAGGAAGCCTTTAAGAAATAGCATTACCATGAAGGGGTGCTGTTCCAATATGAACAATTCATAATGTATACAAATCACAAGAAAGGAGATCCCAACACAGATAAGAAGTTTCTGATATAGGTTGATGTAAGGACTCACCCATTCTAGGTAGGCCAGGGCCTGTTTTGCAGTTTGGCTCCCTGGTGGAAATAGCTGCCATCCATCTTGGGAAGGGAGTTCAGCAGAGCAGACATTAGGGTGAGGGAGTTGCCAGAGAAAGGGGGAGTGGTCTAGCTGCTCTTCTGTATGGATACAGACTCTCCCAAGTAATTGGCTGAGAGCCATGGGGGAGGAGTCTAGCTTTGTAGGAGGGAGGATTCCTGACAGGAATAGTTCAGTCTTGTGAGAGGCTTCAGATGAGAAGCATCTGAGCCTCGTGTGTCTTGTGCTAGGCTGTGATTGAGAAACATCTCAGCCGTAGCAGTCTTGAAGAGGCTTTTGGATAAGCAACATCCTAGCCTCCGAGGTGAATCTGAAACAGTCTATTTTTTAGTGGATCACCTAGGAATTAGTCTGTACTAAGGGGTCAGCTAAGCTGACAGGTCTTAGGGACAGCATAGGATTCAGGGGGCCACTTAGAAGGGTAGAGCCTTCTCTACACCTTGGAGTCTCTTGTTACAGAGAAAGGTGGGCTCTTAGACTGGGGGGAAGCTAGCACAAGTCTGTTAGCCCCATTCAGAAGCAAGACTCAGGGAACTGTCTAGGAGGAAGTTCCTGGTTGAAACAAACTGTTCGCACTAGTTGCATTTAGTGGAACAGGGCTATTCCAGTCACGACTCAGCACTGACTGGAATTGTTGGTTTTAAGATCTAAGATAAAGGAACCTCTGTTTGTAACCGTATGCTCCAGCACACTTAGATCTTTTAGAAACCATACGCTTTTGCCATTAATTGTTTAACCATACGCTCGTTACCTCAAAGTGAATAACCGTACGCTCTTTGCCTCGTTAGTAGTTAACCATCAAGCTCTGCGCCTCGTTTGTAGAAGTTAATAAATACATTTAATTTAACTTTTACCTCAGTCTCCATCGTATTTCCTCACAGTTTCCTCATAGCTATTTATTTAATTAGGAGCCTAACTGAACATCTTGGTTAATTTTCAAAATCCTAATTAAGTGGATTAGGTTGGTGGCAGTGATTAGAATATTGGGTGCATCCGAAGTCGTCACAGTTGACTATTCCTCATCCAGATGTCCAAATACTCCAAAATCTATTATACTCCATTCTAGAAGGCTATCCTTTTTTCATTATCTGTAATTGGGAGGCTTGCTATCTCTGAACCAACAGTCTACATTCTTGATCAACTCTATTAGCTATATCATGTCCTCCAGACATATTCAAATTATCAGTTAAAGGCAATGGCCTATCGGCCATCATGACTATGTAGAATTATTAGATAAGCAACAAGAGAATGGTGCTGGGCAGAGAACAACTATACAAACGCACAGGTTCAAATATATATGAATTAAAAATTGAATGCATTTATTACAGGATAGGCATCGTAATACATGGGTGCAACCCCCTCATGATACACATATACATTGAGAGCAAAAATGCTATAGAGTGTTTGAGAAAAGGCAAACAAACAATACAAAGAGGAACATATGGAGGGAAGCAAATGCATAATAATCCCATTCCAAAATCAGGCCAGAGTTCCAATCATACATGTAGTGTTCACCAGAGTCTCGTACAATTCCACATTGTAGGTGGGGGTGCAGAATACCCAACTGGAGCCAGTGTGGACGCTTGGAAGAGCCGCAACAGAATATATTTGCGGGGCCTCGATCTGTTTTGCCTGGAGCTTTCTCAAGCGGCAATACATATAATGCAAATGCAGCGTCACAGGAGAATCCTATATTCAAAGCAATAATACAATAATAATACAAAACAACAGAACCTTACACAGCCAGCACACAGGGGAGAGTAATTATGTAGAATTATGGCAACTGGTTTTCAAACAGATAACGGGCAGAGGAGAAAGCAGCACAAGATTGGTTCTGTTCAGAGCTTGGAGAAATTATTGTTTTAAAACTTCAGTTCTTTAAATGGTTATGATGGCTGTGGTATTATGAGAGTTGTAGTCCAAGAAATATAGCTGTCTGAGCTCAAGTTCTAATGATATCATCAGAGATTGATTTGGCCCACCACATGGAACCAATGCATCATCTTGCTTTCTATATTCAAGATGACCTACTTAAATGCAAATTCTGCATTTAGAATCCTATGCTAATATTTTATTTTTAATAAAGAGTAAATAGACATTTATCATATGTGGATGTGAGAAAGATAATGAGCACAATTAAAAACTGGAGACATTTATTAATTTTGGTTGCAGTTCTCCACATGGGATGCATTATGCTTTGTTTAGTTATTGTTTTAAATATATATCTTCATTAATTGAAACCAATTACATTCTGATATTTGAATACTTACATCTGAAAATGGCTCACATTTATCTATTAAATGATGTGGCAATAAGTCCTAGAAGCAATATTTAGCTAACCTGTAAGTTATTCATTTTATGAAATCATTACCCTTTCCTAATATCCTAATCATTCATTTGCGGACTGTGGACATGCCACTGAAGTACAGTTAACTTCGATAGAACAGCAAACATACATAATTAGCTTTAATTATAACTTTTATTCTATATTGCCTTGAAACCAGCCATAAAATTTAAAATTTACATTATAATAATTACCTTTTTATTTATGGTAAGGACTCTTCATGATAAGTATTTTGGGGTTTCATGGCTGTGTAGAGATCTACAAATAGCACTGTAATGAACACATGCACACACACACACACACACACACACACGAGATTAATTTACTTTAAGTTTCCTTAAAATGAGGGATAGGTTCCCTTCAAAAGGCTATAGCTTTTACCTCTCTAAAGAAAATGGAAAACTTTCTCCGAGGCAAGCATCATTCTGCTGACAGAGAGCAGGGTCTTTCTGCTGTATAGTGATAGACCCAAAAGTAGATTAATACAGATAAGGGGGAAATAAAATCCCAGAAGTTCTTAGAGAATTATTTTGTATGCACGTGTGTGATGGGTGAGGTTCAAACAAGCAACTGTCAAATGTTGAAAAAGAAGTTATGTCCACAGCCATGTTCCTTATTATTGTAGGACACATCAGTTACACTGTCATTATCCTCTGAATTCTAAAAATAAAACTGACACAAAACACAATATAGCATATGTTAGAGTCTATCAATGGGCCAAGAGGATTATATATCTCCCTATATTATTGTAAGAAATAAAATGTTACTAATTCTAAAATTAAAATACATGAAAGGAACCTATATAAATTAAGATCAAAATTATAATTAGCCTTCATGGCTCTTTATACACACACACACACACACACACACACACACCCTGGAAGCAGGGCATGTATGTCCAAAATGGCATCTACACATAACTCTATATCTTTATTATTATACAGAACTATAGGGTAGGTTCCATTTTTATTATATTTAACCTAAGTATTTTATTATAGTTGAAGCTTATATGAGACTACAGTATTTGGGGCAGCAATAAAGGGCTTTGGAAACTTTTGACTGCATTCTTATGATCTCTGGGTCAATTGTGTTCTGGGTTGTGATCAAACCTTGATACAAATAAATTCACATTCAAATACCCAGCAGAGTAACTGAGGGATTTGCCCACTACAGCAACATTTTCTTGACAGGATATGTCTCTTTCTGTGTTATTAGGACTTTTGCTACGAAGCAGACCAGGCAATATGTATGCATAAACTCTCTCAGGTATCAGTATAATAAGTGGAATGGCTTTGAAACACAACAACCATGAAGGAAAGGCTGGCTTTACTATACCCTTCAGTAATGAAGAGGGATGGCATGTGCAAGTGCTAACTTAAGAAAAGAATATATCTGCCATCTAGAATTCCATTAGCTGGTCCTGGGTGCCATAAACAGCAAGTGCGGCTGGTGAGAAAACTGCTTATTCTTTGCAGGGAGTTTTGCTCACTCATAAAACAGCAATAACAATTGGTCGTGTTCATGATCTGCTATTTACAGGAAGAAAAATGAGACGGGCGGCTCAAACGTATAAATAACACAACTGAAAGAAGCACCTGTAAACAACTAAGACTAAGACACTACAGATTTCAAATATTTACTTGTCCTTTTCCACAAAGAGGTATGGAAGAGACATGGTGCCTAGAATCAAAACACCTTTATTTATTGATAATGTCATTTGTCACTCAGTCAAAAAGATACCTCTATCTAAGTGCTTTTGTTCTCTTGAAACCTAGCTGCATTTCTCACCAGAATTACCTGAAAATGGATTTTCCCAGTGAAAAATTGGAACATCAGACCCCATCTATATTGAAAACATTGCAGCAACCTAAATAAATAATTGGATTTTCTGCACACATGAATATACCATGTAATGTCTATGCAGGGAATTCTCCTGTCTAAAATTCCATATGAAAATTTTGTGCATAATAAGTTCTGAATTATGAATGACCTTCATATGTGTGTTGTGTTTTGAACCGATCACAGGATTTTCTTAGCAAGGAGGGAATTGTCTTTGATTTCTGCAGAGGCTGAGATATTGGATTTTCTTGACAGAGTAGAGATTTGAATCTTAATCTCCAGAGTCATCACCAAACATTTAAACCATTACACCATTCTAGTTCTCATCATTTAAATCCTACAAAGTTAGCAAATACGTTCTTTCTTATGAAAATGGGTAAAATTGCATTATCATTTCCTTTGAGAAGAAAATTAGCAAAAATTTATATCCTTGTTGGATAGAATCTAGTTTCCTTAGTGCTTCTTTGGTCTACCCACTTACTTCGTATCTTGCTTCATCTTGTTACTGTTATGAGTAACAGATAGTGCCTCAATTTCTTTTTACTCACTCTGCATTGTCCTACAAGGTGATTTTGAAAATGGGAAGAGACACATTTGCACTCAGTTGGATTGAACTGAAATGGTGCCTTTTGTGAACACAATGGAAATGGCCATCCCCAACTTCAGCTACCCATTGGGCATAACCAGTGATAAATTACTAGAATTGAGTTGGAAACATTACGCAAAAGTAAAACTAGACATATTCCTCATTTGCATGCAAATAATTACTCTCCCCTGTGTGTAGGCTTTTCCATTTAATTAATGAACCGGGGGGGGGGGGGGTCTGTGTACTTAGAGATATTGACATTACAATTGTCCTTTGAAGCAAACTCTGGAGACCATGAATATATGAAATGAACAGGCCATCCGTTCAGTACTGCCAGCATTCTTTGCTGTTGTTGTTATATTTATACTCTGCTTTATCTCCCCAAAGGGGACTCCAGACTCAAAAGGGACACATATGTAATAAACACACGACTTTTAAAAATCTCTGTATTTGTATGACAGTGGGTGTACTGCTGGAAGAACAACCCTTTTGGCTGACCACTACTCACAGAGATGCACTTCAACTCACCATGTTGTTACTGACTAGCAGTGGCTGTCCACAGTGTATTTATCTACAGCAGCTCAATATCACGTTAACTATCATGGGTTTATCCTTCATCTCACATAATTGCGGGTGGCATAGATTAGTGAAGTACTTTGAATTTCATGTGCGATACCTCTAGTTCCCTGTCCTGAACTACAATACCCAAGTATTCTAGCAAAGAATTACAAATATATCCACAAACTACAAAGCCCAAGATTTCATAGTTAAGCAGTTTGAAACTGCTGCAACTATGTAGCTACATTTTCAAACAGAAATATTTTTTCAGTTGCAAGTAGAGATGTCAGGAATCTGACTTGCAAAACGTGTGATCTAAACAGAGTGATGGCACTCATATAAAAAGAGGGAAGTTGAATCAGAGCAAGCAAATGCAATCTGGAATCATTTCCTAAGATAAATTGCTATATTTATGTACAACTTTTATTGTTGATACAGTTAATTCAAATAATGACATTTCATTAAAATTGTTAATGCACCTAATGTGGTTAAATAAATACTTGAGCTGTCTTTAACCATTTACAGGCATTTTTCTTCCTATGGTACTCATGTGGCAAGCACCAGTGAGAAGCAGAGACTTTTTAGCTAGTGACAGACTAAATGGCTTTTATCATTAATGATGATGATGAAGAAGAACAGATCCTTTATTTATCTTATTATTGGCTCATTTGGGCACTGAACATTTATTTATTTGTTTATTTATTTGCCATACTTGTACCCCATTTTTCTCAACTCCAAAGGGGACTCAAGATAGCCTTACAAAGGAAACAGTTCAATGACACATGTACAAATATGTCAATGAATAAACATAAATATTAAAAACAATATTAAAAACAACTATTAAAATCACATAATACAGGTCATATTCCAGGGCCAGTCTGGATCTACTTGTGCTTGCCATATGATCCCTTCAACTGCTGTTGCAGCAGAACAATCTTAATGCTCCATAATCATATTGTGCCAAATTGACTATAAGATTTGTACAGGTTAAGCATTCTTTATCTGAAATGTTGAAATCCAAAAGACTCTGAAAACTTACATTGTAACTTCAGTGGCAGAAATGGTGATACCTTTATTATAATTCATTGTACACAAATCTTTTTATGCATGAGATTTAAAGAAATCTTGTTTAAAATTGCTTTCAGGTGTATATGAAATATAAATTAATTTTCCAATATTGTATATATGTATGCAAGTACAGACATTCTAAAATCAATTTTAAAAATCTGAAATATAAAACACTTCTAGTTTAAAGCATTTAAGGTAAGGGATGTTCAGCCTATATAAATATTATTATAGTTGTATAATACATAAACAGAACAGATTTTCCTCGGGAGCAGGTTATACAAACATAGCAAATCTGCTAGGTGTGACAGATGAGCTATCGATGGTGATGAGCAAACAGCATTAGTAAAGGTCTTGATTACAAGACAAGCATATACAGTCTTTAGTACCAAAACCCCAAGTCTCAAAAGATTATATGAACTCTAACAACTGGAGAGAAAGAGACCTTCCAATCAAATCAAGCTTTACATTTCTAAAATGTCTAAGGAAGAGAATTAACTAGCTGGTACTCCCAATTAAAGGAAACCCACTGAATAAATGGAATTTACATCAGTAATGATTTGCCATGTCTGATCTAACAGATCTGCTTTAGCCGGGACTACAAATATGATCAAAGTGTATAATTCTAATATTTATTCATTTATAAATCTTTACAATCTATCCAAGAACAGAGATAAAAATATACACAATAATACTGACTTGATGTTGAAAATTTCCCTGAAGAACAATTTGAATAATAACTTGGTATAAATGAAAACATTTCCACTTAACTGGAGGAATTTGTAGTGACAGTGACCCCAGAACATTTTTTTCAGCTAGGAAAAAGTTCACCTTCCCTAATGGCAAAGTTAAAATAACACTACAGCTTTTTGCTGGTAAAATCCAAAGTATGCCCGAGAAATACCACCATTAAACAATCTGATTTTTGTTTTTTAGAACAAGCAGAGTGGATGGGGTGATATGAGAAGCTATTTCTTGTCAGATTGTGCTGTTCAGTCCTGAGGCAAACAATGCCAGAAATGATAGTGTCTGTAAACTGCATCCAAACATCAGCCTAAAGGAGAGCAGCATTACTTCAAAAGAGTTATAATGTGATAAGGGGTAGCTTGGAGACCACTTTTCTTATTGTGTTTACTAAAAGTTGACCACCATATCAGTTTTTTTCCAGTATCATCATCCAACTTTGGCTTGGATTTCATATTTAAAAATTATAAGATTGGGAGGATATCATATACACTTTCTTCTATAAATGTAATCTCAAAAGGGCTAATGATTGTCAAATTTTGGAGTTGTATGTATCATTGTGTGGAAAGATGTCATGGACCGCAGAGAGGTCTGCCATAGGGCTGCCAGGTAGCTAAAACAATGCCTCATCTAGAACAATGTCTCAGCTGCAGCTACAGAGGTAGAAAAATAGGAAAACTGATATTTGGATGTGGTGTTGCCAGCTTCTTTCTCTGAAATATATACTCCTACACTGGTATTCACTGGTGGTCCCCCACACAAGTACTAATGAGACCTGACCCTGCTTAGCTTCCAAGATCAGATGGGATCTGGTGTTTTACAGTATATAGTGCCACTCTTTTTGCTATGGTAAATGTCGCAACACAGTAAGTCTTAAAGAGCCAGACTGGGTAGTAAGTCAAATACAATTTATTTCAAAACAACTCAGTCAACTCAAAAAATGGCAAAAGAGCCAGGAACACTTTAACTTCAGTGTGAATGGCAAAACAAGTGAAAAACAGTGACCAAACAGTCAGAGAGTCAGTAGAACATAACATCTGGATTATATCACTGGAAAACCCACATTAAATCCCAAAGTAAAGCACTACACAAAGGAAAAAGCACACGTTGTCATCAAATGGGAGGAGCAGCCGAAAGCGAAGAGATGTCTGAACAAGCCAACCAGGCCAGTTGCGAAGCAGGTGACGACAGCATTCTACAGTGAGTCCACAGAAGCACAGGAACCAGAAAAAACACAGCAGAGCATACAGGACAAGACCTGGGTACCCAGCAACAACTTGTTAACTGCAAAGGACCCCAGATTCCAAGCCTCCTTTTCTTCACAAATCTTCATTGGAGCTGGAACTAGCCAACACCCACTCATTAGTGCTTTCAGCTGTGACGGCAACCTCAGGTATAGCCCATTGTCTCCCTCTCCAATATCTCCATCTCCTGTCAAGACTTAGCTCCCCCCAGGATGAAGCCTGCTCCTCAGAACTCCAATTCCCATCTGCACAACCATCGTGCACCTCCTGTACTCCAGTGCAGTGCAGTCCAGTCCATAGCACTAGAACCATCCTCATGATTCCCAGCCATACTTCTCACAGTTGGCTCCTCACTGACAGATCGAAAAGAACAAACAATAAATCATGCAATATATAGATCATCCGTGTGGAAATGGTTAGTCAATACTAATGGTATAGATCAAACGCAAAATGCATTCAGTCCCCCATGCTACTGGGCCTGGCCAGAGTTAGAGAGGTGACACCAAAGTCTGCCAAAAAGGGATAATATCCCAAGGATCTCATCTGACCTGGTGGAATTCATCCACATGCATTGATATACCCGTATTTCCATATTTTGGAGCATTTATATGTTGCATCACCAATACAATGGTTATATACATCATGGAAACGCCCTGATAAAGCTGTAATTTGATAACAGCGAAACGGGATTTGGGATCCTTTCCAAAGACTGTACATCCCCCGTAGGCGTTGCTACCACAGCCGTGGGCACTGCCAGCCCCACGGCTGAGCTTTTATTGTGATTGCTCTGGCACTGATGTATTGGTGCTTTGGCGGTATACCTTTAACTGCCTGGACCACACGGTTATTTACTCTGTGCCTAATAAACTGATTTTGATATACTTTCTCACATCCGTGTGGGTTTGGACATTTTGTATCTCCTTTTTGGTTCCCACCCATTGCTTCCTGGACGGGACGTGGGAAGTGCTGTGCATCTACAAGACTGCCCACGTTGGGTCCGAGTACCCGACCAGGGACGGAGCAGACCCGCTGGAGCATCTATTCCGCCTTCCCCCCCCCCCTTCTCTATCGCTGAGATCTTCCATGTTGGGGTGGTATTGATCCTTTGTCGAGGCCCAGGGATTGCCCGGCCTTGATCCACCCCGCCCCCGCTACCTCTCTCCATCGGGGATTTCCCAGATCACGCCCACACTCCCCAGAGGCACGCCGCTTTGCCGGGATTCCCTGCTTTACGTCATCTGGCCCCGACCCAGGGAGCCAGCGGCTGCCTCCTCCAGTCCCTCCCACCTAGGCACCTGGTGGACGTCATCATTGTGAGTGTCGCTGCGGCCTCCACCCGTCTTCGTGCATCATCACGGAGCCGGGCAGTCCTGCATCATCAGACCTCGCCGCAAGCCAGCAGCCCAGGGAGGCCTCCGCAGAGCCGGCGCGGTTTCTCGCGGCCACGACTGGCTGCCGCCTCAGCCTCACCTTCAGCTCGCCACGTCCTCAGACTCACTGGGGAGCCTCATATTGACGGCAGTGGGGCTTGAGTGGGAATTTCCATCCCGTGGTATTGTTATATTTGATAGAGCTCCTGTATATCTATTACTGTTGTTTATTACTGACGTTATTGGATCCTTTTGATTGGGGATAATAGGCTTTCACCCCTATATCCTTCTGGTTCCGTCCCTTGGGATATTATCCCTTTTTGGCAGACTTTGGTGTTACCTCTCTAACTGTGGCCAGGCCCAGTAGCATGGGGGACTGAATGCATTTTGTGTTAGATCTATACCATTAGTATTGACTAACCATTTCCACACGGATGATCTATATATTGCATGATTTATTGTTTGTTCTTTTCGATCAGCTCTAGTGTCCTTGATTGTTCTTCACAAGTTCACCCCGCTGTGATTGTTGGTTTCCTCACTGACAGACCCATCATCCCCAGAGAAACCCTCAAAAGAGTCTACATCAGTAGATTCCCCAAGTATTTGCTGGACCCTTTTCCTCTGTTGCTCCTCATCTGATTCTTGCTTGTGAGTAACCCGCTTTCCCTTTCCAGCTCCCAATTCCATGCTCTCAGTGCTACTCAAAGGCTCCTCTACAACAGTAAAACTGCACTTATTGTCCTGTGTCACATTTTGGATTGTGTTGACAAATTATATAAAATTAGAAGATGAATAAATGCAAGTACCTCTAATATTGTTGATGATGTTATTAAGTTCTTCATTTCCCAAGAAGGTGAACAGAGTTGGTATCTCATTTTGTGGCATTCCTGCACCTATGTTCTCACCCATATTACGTGCCCTCTTGATGGTAAATAATTGTTTGAGATTGGAAACCTGTCTGCAAGGAAAGGCATGTCACCAAGAGGGCAGCATTACTGGTCAGAATGAGTTGTAGTTCATTGATGATAAGTGCTCTCAGTTGCAAATGGGGAAAAAACTTTTTCAGCTCCAAAAATAGCATTTCTGTGCAAAAATATTGTTTTCTGTACAGAAAATTGTGTTTCAGGGAAGCAAATGCTGCTTACTGTACAAAATTGCACATTTTTGTGCAGCACAAATCCAAAATTGAGATTAGTTTTTGAAAACTCTGTGATTGTTGAAGTCTTTCTTGCAGTAAGAACAAAATTCATTTTGATTCACTAATTTGTTCTGGCTATTCTTGCTTCCTACACTGTGCAATTATTGCCGATGTTAAAATATGCTTTAGTGAATTGAGTCATTAAAATGTATTATTGTTTGTTAGGATAAGAGCCTATCCCTCCATAATTTTACTGAAACAATAAAACCTGTTGCTTTAGGGGAAGAAATATTACAAAAGCAGTAAACACGCCATGTAGCTTCAACATTAGGAAGACTAACAATAATGTGAATTATTTCACATGATTGAGGGAAGGGGAGAAAGAGTCTTTCTGGAACTAATATTAGGTAACTGGATATGTGGAGCATAAATAGAGCTAACTTTGGAGGGAAAAAGAGAAATAAAAAAGAAGAAATAATGTTGGAATAGTGGGGATGGCAAAGGTAATGGAATGTTAAATAGAAGCCCATCCTTCCCAAGCAGCCAGGGCCCTTTCAAAATACCATGAGTTATATGGAAATAAATTAGTATTTCTGGGGAAGGGTGGGTGGACATTAAGTTTTAAAAAATAAATAAATGGTTCAAAACTTATTTCGGATGTAGGGGGAGCTGGTGGTTCGGATCTAAAGTCAATTCCAATTTTCACAGAAAAAAAAGGTCAAAACTTTTCAAAATTTCCGACTTTTCTGAATCCTTCATTAATGGTTTCAAAGTGTTATTTCCTGTTTCATTGGGTGGTCCTTACTTTGAAAGTAGTTGTTTTACTCCAGAAAAGGGGGACCAAAGGGAAGAAATCCATCCATTCTGGTTAAAACCACTTCTCTCGCTTAAGACTGAAGCGGGAGAGAAAGGAAAGGAATCCATCCACACTGGTTTAAACTGACACAGGTCTATCCCATCCACACTGGTTTAAACCGATGTAAATCCATCCCATCCACACTGGTTAAAACCGCTTCTCTAGCTTAAGACTGACTCAAGAGGTGGGAGGGAAAGGAAAGGAATCCATTCACACTGGTTTAACCTAATGTGGATCCATCCCATCCACACTGGTTAAAACCGCTTATCTCACTTAAGACTGACTCAGGAGGTGGGAGGGAAAGGAAAGGAAAGAAATCCATTCACACTGGTTTAAACAGACGTGGCTCCATCCCATCCACACTGGCTAAAACCTCTTCTCTCGCTGACTCGGGAGGGAAAGGAAAGAAAGGGAATCCATCCACACTGGTTTAGAAGGCTTCTCTGGCTTGAATCAGGCCAGGGAACAGAAACGGGAAAAGCTGAATAATTTCCGACTCATTTATTGATTCGTAAGAGAAATGGCAGAAAAAGCTTCGGAAGGACAAAGGGACTTCCGGTTTCCTTAAAAACTTCGAAATCACTTCAAAAAGGAAATATTTCCAAATTTATTCCAAATTACAAAGATTCCAAACGAACCTTACCATGCCTAGTGGACATACAGTAATCACTGCCACTTTAATAGTTATAATCTCTCAACAGATTTCTATTGTATAATATACATTATTTTGGGGTGAGTCTCAATGAGCTCCTTTGCAATTTTGTAGTGTACTACTACTCACACAGTGCTAGGTTCCTGAATAAGTAAGTGAAAAGTTTTCTTCATATATATATTTTCCACTTCTTCCTCTCATGGCATCTCTCTTTCATTCCACCCTTCTTTTTCTGCTTTTTTCCCTTCTCATCTACCTACACACCTTTACTTATGTGTCGTTAAGATAGGATGGATCCTGTAGAAAGAGTGTTAGATACTTGGTTATTAAAAGCTTAATATTATCAAATCAGTTTCCAAACTCAGTGTTCCATGAGTCAAAATATCTCTCCTCTCCCCCAAGAGTCTTTTTTGGTTCCCATGTGCATCCACCACCCTCTCATACACTTTACTATAGAAGCTAACAATATACAAGGCAGAATATACCCGAATGCATCTTAATTACTCATGTGGGCCTCAGTTGTATGTTCCCAAGAGTTACGAAGGCTTGTTACAAGGTCATAAGATGGTTATTATATTACATTCTCTTGCTCCTATCTCCATATATTATGATGCAACAAGGCTTCTTTGAAAAACCTGGATGAGACCCAGTGTAACCAATATGAATTTTCAAACTGCCAGCTCTTTAATCTAGCTCTTGTAGCAGGCTGAGAAAGGGCTCATAAACTTATAACACACAGGAGGTTATATCATAGCTTTTACACATGTAACTGCTAAGGATCCGGATTGTTTTTTAAAAGAGAGAGGGAGAAAGAAAAGATGTTGGAACACCACAAACATGCAGGGTTTCAAAGACAGATTTTCCATCATTCATCATTCATTGACTAAACATTTATTATAACCTTCTAGACTGGCAAATCTGGTTTTTTTAATCTCCCGTTAAAGTTTTTAAAGGAACTGTTGAATTTATGTTGACATTTGCAGATATTTCTAATTTTCTATAAAACATACTCAAATATAAAAAGTTCTCTCTGGTTACAACAAACATGTCAAAAGATGGCTTTTCCCTCCGTGACCTGCATGAAAGCTTAACGTATGTACCCGATTTGCTGGGTAGTCTGAATTATGACTCTGGAATACCCTGCTTGATCAGAGAAACCCACTGGTTGATCCTCGGCAAGCTGCATTCTCTCAGAGAGAGCAGAAGGCAATACCAAACCTCCAAAGAAATCTTGCCATGAAACCCCTGTCATTCGGTCATCATATATCAGAAATTAATTGAAGGCAGAATGTCACAAATAATATTCAGGCAGATCTCTTTTTATGTACTTGCTATGAAATTTTGGTTTTTAGCTTGGCATGATGCTTAGTTAAAATGTTAAGGAAGCACCACTGAACTCAAAGTCAGATAGGAAATTGCCCTCTAAACAAGGGGTTCTCAATATTTTTGTTCCACTGACCTTTTTGCCAGTTAGGTAAAAAACCAACCCTTTCTCAGAATATTGGTGTAGAAAGTTTTATGACACTCAACATTTGCATGTTTCTAACTTAAATTTTAGGATTATTCAAAATTGCATTTTACAACTTTCCCAAAATTTTGATTGTTGACACCTAACATGGTGCAGCATCTGTTTCAAGTGACAATTTTTGGCAAACATTTATAAATTTAACTTTTCCCAAGTTGTTATAAAACCATGCCCACCAACGTTTTGCATGCAGTTATTAACTGCAGCCAGAATGTGTTGAATTAAAATAATCTTTCTCTCCCAGTATTCCCTAAATTATTCCCTAAATTCCACCTAAATGTAGCTGACATAAAGAAAGAGTAGGAAAAGTAACGCTTAACCATACCTGAGCGGCCTAAAGGGCAAGAATCAGCACTGGGTCCAGATGAGACTATAAGAAATTCTGCCTTCTGTATTTTAAGCACCTTGGTGGGTCCATTTTTACACTTCTCAGCTGAATTTCCGCTTGTCAGGCAAAAGAGTATAAACATTCTGTACCTGGCTACAAGTTCCAATAAATTAATTACCTTCAGAAAAAGAACAGGAGTCTTAAAGCCCAAAGCATGCAGTGAAATACACCTCATTAATGATCCCAGAAAGATATAAAAGTAGAGGGTAAGTATTGGAGGGAATTCACACAGCAGATATGGGAAAAACATATCCCCCACCCCCAATATTGATTTAACATAGCAGTGGTTCAAAAATGTGAACATTACCAAAGGGACTGCTATGAAGTTTGAAAAGTACTTGAGTAGTCTAGATGTTCCTTTTTTTTAACCTTACTGATCTATTGCACCAGCATTAATTAGCAAAACAAACAAACAAAATACAAAATATACCTGGGTTAGGTGCAGAGTACAATGAGAAGCTCACTTTTTAGCAACTGGAAGTTTTCAACATTTCAAGCTCTGCTTAAAGATAAACTTAGAGCATGGCTATGATTTTTAAAAAGCTTAGTGGGATACTGGGTTGGATTTAGTTATACTTCGGGAATACATAATAAAATAATGGGACTTAATCACAACATACTGAAGTTCAATAATGAGATAAATCCCCTTATTGGATTGGGTAAATATGACCAAGGGTTAATCCAACCCAAAAAGAGGAATAATATTGTGACTCCCCATCGCCGCCACATGAACATTCATCATTGTAGTTTTCTTCATTTCGGACCCCAAATTGACAAAGCTATCACTTTCAACTGATATAAATAAAGTTCTCTGCTGATAAATCATTTATTCTATGCATTTCTTATCACAGAGATTTCATAACATGCCCCTTTACATTGCAAAAACCCCCACAAAAAGTCCTTTACATTTCATTCCAAATAAGAAATTTGAAATTGAACACCTTTCTTCTATCACACCCAACATCTGGTTTCAAAATAGAGAGAAATGTTACCTATAAAAAAAACCACGAATCTCTGATCTATGTCGTAAGTTCTCATTAAGTTGTAGTAGACTAGAACAAATGAACTAATCAGGAAGTACCTTAATCTCTTCAGAGCCTCATTATTCCCATTTCAAGAACTCAGACAAGCAGCTATTCTAC
The DNA here is from genome assembly GCA_030556195.1 of Anolis apletophallus. NCBI lineage: Eukaryota > Metazoa > Chordata > Lepidosauria > Squamata > Anolidae > Anolis > Anolis apletophallus. The sequence goes on from JARBWK010000001.1 coordinate 29,119,409, forward strand.
TGGAAAGATTGGAAATGAACAACTGCTAATGATTTATTAATTCTAACTTAGTCAGTGATAATTTTTTACATAACTTCTCTAGGTTATAAGAGATTTAAAGATTCTTCCCTTTCTCCCTACTTTTAAGAGATTCTGTCTTTAAAGAAAGTAATAAAACTCTAGCATTTTTGCAGAGGAAAAAAGTGACAGTGTAATGAACTGGCACAAGTTAGTTCAAGGGAGAATTGGCTGGGATGTATCCTATGTCAATCTTATATCTAAGCATATTGCAAGACCATCCTATTTTTTCTCTCAGCCTTGAAGCCAGAGGAACTTCAAAGCTACAAAACTATATATGAAAGGGAAATACAATTTTAGCTAGTCTTTTGGTCAGTGCCAGACAGGCAGTTGCTGTATGCTTCTTTAAGACCTGGAGTGGAGATGGTAGACAAGGTGTGTCAGTATGACATTCCGACATGTTTCACTTGGCCATTTTTGTATTTCCTCAGCCCACTCACCAACATCCCAATGGCATAATCTGTCAGAAGAAATTTGGCAGCTATATAAGCTGTCAGAATATAAACACAACAAAAAATTCTTCATTTCCAGCAGGCCCACTTGTCAATTTTAAACCATGAAATTCAATGTATTGTCAAAGGCTTTCATGGCTGGAATCACTGGGTTGTTGTAGATTTTTTGGGCATCCACAATCTGTGAGGATGCCTGCCACAGATGCAGGCAAAACATCAGGAGAGAATGCTTCTAGAAAATGGCCATACACCCTGAAAAACCTACAACCACCCATGAATTTTAAATTTACAACAATTAAATTATTACAATACCTGAATTCCCAAGTGTTTAGGACTGCGTGGTGTATCGGCAAACAATGTGTGCAGATCTGGGTAGGGTGGCCTTTTGCAGCGGACAGATGGTAATTTTGTCAGCGTTGATCGTTTTAAAGTACAGGCCAAGGTCTTTAGGCACTGCACGTAGTGTGCCGATCACCACTGGGACCACCTTTACTGGCTTATGCTAGAGTCTTTGCAGTCCTATCTTTAAATCCTCATATTGTGTAAGCTTTTCCAGTTGCTCCTTGTAAATCCTGCTGTTGCCTGCGATTGCAACGTGGATTGCAACATCGACGATCCATACTTGTTTTCCCCCCCGCAATTGTGAGGTCAAGAGTATTGTGTTCCAAAACTCTGTTAGTCTGAATTTGGAAGTTCCAGAGTAGTTTGACATGTTCATTTTGTGTAAGTTTTTCTGGCTTGTGATCCCACCCGTTCTTTGTCACAGGCAGATTGTATTTGTGGCACAAGTTACAATAGATCATCTGAGCAATGGTATTATGCCTCTGGTTGTAATCCATTTTAGAAATCTTCTTGCATCAGCTGAGTATGTGATCCATTGTTTCACCTGCTTCTTCATTTCATCATCATCATCATTATTATTTCCTGCCAATGGCAAGCAATTCTACTGGGAAACAAGCTAACATGATTTGTCCATAAGTTTTCTAATGCTTTCTAAGAAAGCACTGCCCTACTTTTCCTAAGCATTTAAGTAGACCTTATCAGCTATGATACTCAGTTGCCTCTCATGATCAATAGCTGTGGTCAGATGGTGGAGCAGCATAAGCAACCAGTCACATGGACACACAATTGCAAATTTGAAGGATTTCATACCATTGTACTGATATCAAGAGCTATTGCAGCAGTCCATGTTAACTTTATCCAGACAATGCAGACTTGCTCCCAGTCACTCGGAAGGCAGATCAGGGAATAGTGATCCAGCCTATGCTGGATGGCGTTATACTCCCCCTAAAGACACAGGTCTGCCATTTGGGGGTCTTCTTGGACTCACCTAGAATTTCTGAACACTCTTTGAAGGCAGCCCCATGTAATCCAGATGGGATGTAACTAAGGCATGTACCAATAAGACATGTTACAGTAATCCAGATGGGATGTAACTAAGACATGTACTACCATGGCCAGATCTGACTTCTCAAGAACAAGTGAAGATGTTTTAATTGTGTGAAACCCTTCCTTTTTTTAAAAAAATCTTTTATTCAACAAATAATAAAAACATTATACATTACATTGGTATAGATTACATTTTTCTCTCCCTCCCTCCCTCCCTCCTCAACCACAGTATATTTCTATGACTCTTGCAGATCCAGCCACTGGTAAAGTCTTTGTGTTTTTTGTATGATGTGAACGTTGGCTCCTCCATTTTTCACCCAGTTGAAATAGATCATCCATCTATCTGTGATGTCCTTTTGTTTGTCTGTTCTTGTTGCTTGTTTAGTCATGATTCCCGTAATATCTAATAACACTTGATCATACATATAATCATTCCAATTACTTAATGTCCATTTCGTTTTGTGTTTCCATCCTCTAGCAATCACTGCATGGGCTGCTCTTATTTTTACCTTAAATAACTCCTGAAATTTGGTTTTTATACTTGGATGATCCAACACCCCCCATAGTAGCAAATCATTATTAATTTGAATATTTATCTGGAATATCTCTTGTAATTTTCCTTGAACATTTGCCAGAAGTTTTTTATTTCAGAACACTCCCACCACATATGTGAATAAGTACCTTTTTCAATGCTACAGTGCCAACACTTAGAATTCCTTCCTTTTACCATATAAGCCAGTTGCTCAGGAGTTCTGTACCATCTTAATATCTGTCGCCCCCTTGGGCCCTTGGCACTTGACCTCCATGGACAAAACACAAGGCACCTGAGGTAAAACAAGCTTTATTGATTATAAGGTAGCAGGGTAAGGAAAGAGTCCAGGAAGCCTTCAGTATGCAGCCTCCGTTTAGCAGCAATTGCTGGAATCAGCAAGGCTTGAGAATCCGCAACAGCAGGATCTCAAGCGGAGGAAATTCAGGAACAAATGCGGGATGCGATAGATAGTCTCTGAGCCCCCAGCCGGCGCAAGAAGACTGGGCGGCTTGAGGTACTGCAGGCAAGTTCAATGCGGGAGTATCACAGCTCCTCCGCAGGGTTCGACGATGAGCAGGAACAAGGCTTGATGCTGGAACGAGGCAGCCGAGAGAGGCTGGCTGGCAGGACCTTGGTAGCTGGCCAAACGGCCCGGTTCACATTAGCATCATGGCAATAGCGGTCGTTCGTACGAGATACTGGTGTGCAGGATCTCACAGCTTTTATAGGATTTCTCTCTAAAGAACCTGGTGCGTCGAACATCAAAACGGGTGATGGATGGGCCTCGGGTTGTTTTGAGAACCTCAGTCCTGAAGAATGGGGCGCCTCGTTAGCGAGCGCCACCTGGGCTAGGGAGTTGCGCTTGGTGCTCCGAGTACCTGCTTCTGCTATCAGCCTGGTGGACCTAGCCTGGCCTTGACATGCCTTTGCTATAGCATCTTCCCTGGGAGGCACATGAGAGCAGCAAAGAGGCCCACGGCAGGGCCCGGGAGTTTACCCAGCTGTGCTGGAAAGTTTCTTGGAGCCAGGCGGGCAAAAGGCAGACCCTAGCAAAAACGCCGCCTGAAGCCCTTGGGATGCGACAATATCATCTTTTTTTCTAATTCGTTATGTTTTTCTGTTTTTATTTTATTCATATTCCTAATTATTTCCTCTACTTCATGTGTCTGTAATGATTTAACTCCATTCCATTTGTTTTATGTTGCTCTAATTATGAACTCTTTATCTTCCACCATTAAATTGTATATTTTTGCTACTGTTCCTTTGCTTGTTTTTTCTCGTGCATTGAGTAATTTATCTACCTTTAGTTCTTCAGTGGGCAGAGCACCTTCTTTTTTTACTTTTTCCCAAATCGATCTTAATTTTAACCAATTTTCTTTCCCCCCCTTTTCCAAAAACTCTGGCCAATTTATAATCTTTCCATCTTGTTTCCACATATCTTTTACTCTTCTTAATCCCTTTTCTTCTAAGTTATTTGCTAACCTTTCGGGGAGTCCCATGCTCTTAATTGGAGTCTTCCCTGATAGTTTATATGCCCATAGTTTTTGCCATTTTTGCCAACAATCAAATGCAAGCTTCCTTGGTCCTGTTAGTTTTGCGTTTATTTTATTAATATCTCTGGTGTATAAACCGAATTTTCCCCATCCGTCATTTATTTCGTTCTCTACTTTTATCCATTTATCTTCTGTTTTTAAACTCATTTCTAGTAATGCTCTTAATTGGAAAGCCTCATAATAATATTGTAGATTTGGAAAGCCCCATCCAAGAATTCTCCTTGGGGAATATTGAATCTTTTTCATTATTCTATTTACCTTTTCCCCATATATCCATTTTCTCAGAGTGGTGCGAAACCCTTCCTGGCCACTGCAGATACCGGGCCTCCATGTTCAATGCTAAGTCAAAGACAACCCCCAAATGGCAGACCTGTGTCTTCAAGGGGAGTGTAACAGGGGAGTGGCCAGGTTACTAAATGGGGCTGGCTGCAGGGAGTATACAACCCTGTTGTTGTATCAGCTCCAGTGGCTTCCAGTTTGTTTCTGGGTACAATTGAAAGTGCTGATTATGATCTATAAAGCCCGGCCTAGATTGTTCAGGTCCAGGCTAGTTGGCTGATTACATCTCCTCATATAAGCCTGCCTGGGCCCTGAGGTTTTCAGGGAAGGCCCTTCTCACAGGGCCCTTCCAGACAGGACCTATACCACAGGATTTGATGCCAGGTTTTCTGTTTATTCCAAATTATCTCACAGTGGCTGCCCCTCAACTTTGGACCTCCCTGTCCAGGGAAGCCAGAATGCCTCCTTCCGTGTTGTCCTTCCAGCAGCAGGCTAAACCCTTTTTATTCAGACAGGCTATTAAAAAAGAAGGTTTTAAAGATCAGTTTGGGGGTGCTGTGGTTTTAGCTTTGAATATGTTTTTAATAGGTTTTATGGATTTTAACTGTGATTTTTTAAAATGTCATTGATAGTTTATTCTGTTTTAATGTTTGCATATTTTTAATGTAAGCCACTGTGTCTCCTTGGTGGAGAGAAAAAGTGAGGTACAAATAAACATAAACATAATAATAGACCAGCTCATATTCATGATAACTTTATTTTGGTTCTCACAGAATTATCTTTGCTTACAATTCTAGATAAAGCAGAGCTTTTAGAGACAAGCTGTTCAAAACAGTAGGAAGTCTGATAACTTTGGTTCATGCTTTTGTTCCACTTTACAAAAAGTTTTCAGCTATGTGAACTGGAGTTGATTCAGGTAGGTTTTGTGCACATATATGCTGAAAATTGGGCTAGGACAAGGCACTATGTTATTTTATAATTGAAGTGGAAAATTTCTGGCTTATGTTCATAAATCTCAAAATAGTGGGCATGGGTGACATAGGCTATCAGGCCCTGTGCCTATTGGAAAATGGATCATCGAGGCAAAATTGATCAGTAAAACTATTCTATTATAGAATCAACATTAGGTTTTATGAGTCAAAAGTAAACTAAATGATCAAGAAAACACCCAAGTAAAATTTAAGATAGCTATTGTAGTTGAGCCCTTCCAGGAATGCCCCAGCTTGCATGCACTTACTTGGGAATACACTTTGTGCTTTTAACAGCCTTCATAGTGAAGAATGACTCAATGGCAATAGATGGGAGAATTTGCCCTCCTGCTGACTCTCAAGTGTTATAGCACTTGAGAACCCAGATTACAACAGGAGATAGATGGTCTTGCCATCAAAGACATAAATAAAAGTCATCTATTCACACTCTAGAAGATGTTTCACTGAGTAAGGGTGACTTACATTCTAGAGTAAGAAAATGGGGCAGAGGAGCTTGTAGCAGCTGTTTTTAACTTTTTGCATTAGAAAAGAATCTGAAGTAAAAACACCTACTACAATATTGTGACTCAGGATGGATCTCCACTGTAGAATTAATGCAGTTTGACAACACCTCAACTGCCACGCCTCAATGCTATGTAAACCTGGAAGCTGATTAAATACAAGCACTCTTGGGCATAGAAAGCTAAAGACTTTGTGAAACTCCTGTGGTCAACAATGACCAATATCTTCTTACATATATCCACAGCTTTTGCTTTGAAAGGATGTAATGTAATGTAATGTGAAGGTGTTAAACAGTAGGCCTGTTTTTGAACGTCGGATACATTCGAATTTCGGATGTATTTCTTGTACTTCCGACTAATGAATTGATTTTGATGAGAGTAAGTCAAACAGGAAGTGGATTTGCCATTTCGAAGTCTCAGTCGCCATACTCGGATAGGGTTCGGATGTCATTTCTGCCTTTCTCTAGCTGCCTCTCCTCATTGACTGTTGGCAAACTGGTGGTTTCAATCAGTTATAATAATGTTCTGACCAATATCATGCACAAATCATGCACAGTAATGTAAAATGCAGTGCCCAGGTAGCATGACAGTATCAAAAACAGTGTCAATCAATGTCAATAAATAATATATATACACATAGCCATAAGGCATTCAATTCATATAAGCTAATATGATGTGGAGTGAAACCACAATAGATACAATTGTGCTCTCTCTCTCTCTCTCTCTCTCTCTCTCTCTCTCTCTCTCGTCACTCTGTCTCTCCGCTAAGCCCCAGGATTGGCTCGCACAACGGCGATGGCAGCTCCCTCCCTCCCTCTGTGTTCCTTCAATTCAGGGGAGCAATACGTGCAACCTGGTGCTCATGCCGCCCGCCCGAGGCTCCTTTCAGCTCTGCTGCTGAGCTACTTGGGTGGCAATTCGGCAGGCTCCTTCCCTCCCTCCCTCTTGCCGGGACTGGACCCTTCTGCTGCTCCTCGGGCGCACACCTTTCCTTTCCTCCTCTTCTGTCTGATTGTCTGTCTGTCTGTCTCTCTCTCTCTAGGGAGGAGGGCTTCCCCTTGCTGCAAGTGAAGGAATCCGCTGCTGCCAAATGTTGCCTCATGGAGGAGAGCTGGCGCTGAGCGGGAGCTGGCTCGACTGAACCTGCTGGTAAATACATGAGGCGAGGCAACTTTGGCGGCAGCAGATTCCTTCACTCGCAGCAAGGGGAGGCCCTCCTCCCTAGACAGACAGACAGACAGACAAAAAGACAGAAGAGGAGGAAAGGAAAGGTGTGCGCTCTCTATCCCAAGGAGCAACAGAAGGCTCCAGTCCTGGCAAGAGGGAGGGAGGGAGCCTGCTGAATTGCCACCCAAGCAGCTCAGCAGCCGCCGCAAAAATAATAACAACCTGCCTGCTAATGTCAATCATCTCACCTTCAAAATAATTCTAGGATCTCTGTGTTTGCTCTTAGCCATTATGCTATTCCAGCTTCTAAATCTATTGCAGAATTTCTGTCTTCAACTTAAGCTCATTTATGTTGTGTTTTCCCCACATCTGATTCAAGTTCTGACCTATTTAATCTCCAAACTTCCCAGTGAAATACTTTTCATTTGCATGACCATTTTAAAAACTGGAAAGTCGTTTTTCTAGTATGGTTCTTACACACATTTTGTCTCCATCAACACTGCCATAACATGCCGTCCCAAACCACATGATACATTCAGTGCAAATTCATATAATGCAGTACAATTCAGTTAAACTAGATTCTATGATTTTACACTGACTATATAATATGGTTTCAAACGTCGTCGTCATCATCATCATCATCATTTATATCCCACATTTTTTCTCCACATAGAGACACATGGCAGTGTACACTATATGGTACTGTAGATGGGGCCTTCCTCTTAAGACTGACAATAACAAACTGTCTGCTTATTTATTTTTGTGATTTGACTTGGGGTTCTTTTATTCTGCAACATTTTTTCCCTTTTTACCCTTCGTATGGTTGTCTGGGGGCTGCATCAGTCTCTGGTACCTTGGAGAGCTACATCTGCTTCTCTACTACCACCCTAACCTTTTTTTTTTTTTGCTAATCCAGCCATGCAGATGGGGCCTTCTTCTTAAAACTGACAACAACAAACTGTCCACTTATTTATTTTAGTTATTTGACTTGGGTCTCCTTTTATTCTGCAATATTTTCCCTGTTCACATATTACACTTAGTACGATTGTAACCTCTGGAATGTAAATTGCCATAGAATATTTTATGTGCTAACTCTGCTTCTCATTCGTGCTACAGTTTAAAACAGCCACATATAACATTGTTATTAAAACTCTTGCCCAACTGATTCTTGTCCTGAGAAGTATACTTTGGTCTGAGCTGAATACATGGCCTTCTTTTTACTTAGGGAACTAAATCTTGTTAACAATATTGAACGTATGCATACAAATCTAAACCTTTACTCTATACTTCATCAATATATGAGTATATTTAGCTCTATAATGTCTACACAAGAATGAGCCACTTCCAGAATCTGAGGGCCGCATCAGTCTGTGGTACCTTGGAGAGCTACACTTGCTCCTCTATTATCACCCTGACCTTAATTCTTTTGTCAAATCCAGCCATTTTGATTCTCTTAGAAGATGACTGTTTTCTCCTAACTCAAGGGAATCCATCCAAAATTGGCCTGATAGTCAATGCCTAGTTGCACTCCTTATAAAGTTTGTTTGGATGTTTTAGACAATTAAAAAAATAAAGTGGAGTTGTAAAGGACAAGTGATCCTTTGGTCACAATCAGATGGGGAGATTGAATGCACTGCACTGTGCCCACCTAAGAACTATATGACTAACAGTGTCTTCCCAAAGTTAAATGCAAATGTCTTCAAAGGGCTTACTAAGAGATGCCAAGGATTAAGCGTGGGAACTTCTTATCTATAAATGATGTACTTTACTGTCTTTTTCTTATATATGTTTTTCTGTATACAACTCAATGCACAGAGAAAAAAGAATTAGTTCTTGTTTAGAGTGTGTGTCTCCCATATGTGTTTTGAAGCGACCACCTATTAACTTCTGAAGAAACTACACAATATTTTTCTTTCTTCCTTCAGCATATCTAATTAGAAGGAATGGATCTGTTCTGTATAATTTAGCAAAAAGAGAAGCTCTAATGAAAATCTATTTTTGCATTAATGGAATTCAATAATTCCATATTTTTAGAATTCTTCATTGAAGTGGAACACTTAGCACCTGCAGTCTATAAAAACAATGGCAAAGAATTGCCTGTTAAATTAAAAATCCTGCACTATTTTGAAATGAATTACAAACACTGAGACAATCCATATTTATATTCAGCAACATTTGTTTGAGAAAATAGATCATGAGGGAGTATCAGAGGTGGCTACTTTACACTTTTTAATTTGCACTCATCTCTCTAGAACAAAATATGTATAATTCTCAGCCAAGAGTAGTCTGAATGGAAAAAAAATGTCACCAAGGTATAATAAGCAAGCATACTCCTCAGCAGTCCATACAGCCAAATTTGATCTTACACTTTAATTTTTCCATGCATTTGAATGTTTCACTGAAATAGTCAAGTTTTTTCTAAGGCTGGAGAAAGCCTATATATTTGTCATTCTTGGCAAGGGCTTGTGTACACTCATGATAAAACCCGAGCTCACCCTGAATTGAAGGCTGTCTGTTTTCACAATGCACAGTCACATTGGGTGAGCATATATGATTTTTTTCACCACACTTTGGCACAAAGTTGAGGGAAACTCCATAGTTTTCTGCAGATCCAGAGTCTGAACAGATGAATCAGGCCTAATTTAGTCCACTCTGCTCTCTAGACTGGACACAGGCATGATCAGTATAGGGAAAGGTATTGTGGCTCTCTCATCACTGATGCTCTTAGCCAGCCATGGAACATAATCTATGCTGGCCTTTGTGAGCATCTTTGCTGCTATGAGATGAGATGACCCACATGAAGGAGGGGAGCAATCTCCCCTTCTTTCTGGTCACATGGGGTGATGGTCTGCTGATATCAGAACAGGTTTTTCATGAACAGGAAAATGAAGGGAACACCACTTCCCTCCTTATGACGGTCATACAGGTGCCCCATTCTGGCACCACCAGAGATTCCCGCAACAGCCAGAAGCTTGTATAGAGCTCCATAGCCAACTAGAAATAATGACACAGAGAAGGTCCACCACAGTGGAGTAGATGTGTTCCTTATCCACCTGAGTACCAGCCCCAAAGCACATTTATCATGTGGTGTAGATGAGCCCTAACTATATCAAAGCAGCAAAGTAATCTAAAGGGTCTACAGATCTGCTAGGCAGAATGGAACAAGGACTGGGGGTTGAGTTACTGAAAGAACAGCTGTGGCTGTATACTTTCCTTTAAAAGCCTATCATGCTTTGGTGTGCTGCTTACTGCCCAATGCTGCAATGCAATATAAGTCATGTACATTGACATCACTATATAAATAAATTATAACAGCAACCCATAGAATCAACTGGACTGGGCAGAGAATTGATAGATTTTTCCCCAAGAAGGCTTAAGCAATTGTGGGTGGGACAGAAGTCTGACAGTGTGAAAGATTGCCAGAAAATGGATCGTGTTAGGTTTCATTGCTCAGCTATTTCCATTTGCCAAAGATGTATTCTTTGATGAGTGCCTAAATATAAGGCAGAAACCAAGCATATTGTTATGGTTGATCTAAGCTCAGAAATACATATGAATTTCAGATGTTAAAGTTCTGAATCCCTGTCTTTTAAATTCAACAATAGAGAAGTAAAAATTACACAAGACTGTCATTCCAGAGGATCAGTCAGTGTATCTTTTTCATTTCAAGGCAGTTAATATCACAGGTTAGTGTGTATCTTCTGATTCATTTTCTTAGATAAAACTTTTTCTGAACAGTCTACTTATTTGAGACATTTCATGTTAGTTAGAATTATTATATGGTGCTCCAGTGCTACTTCCCTTGAGTGGGATTGCAGAAATATCTATTGGCACCCATCACACTGTTCAGAACAAAAGCACATTAGTAGCCAATGCTTCTAACTGTTGTGGTTTTGTTGTTGTCATTATGTTTATATCTCATCACAAGATATTGGAGCAGTAAGATCAATTTAAAAGTTTAAAACAATTTAAAATGTAAATTGATCACAATTATTTAAACAGACTATTTTAAAATTTAATAATATTTTAAAGGTTAAAACCATGTACACTGGGAATGCATCGGGAATGTGGCGCAGCTGGCTGTGAGTCAGCTGCATAAGATGTCTCCTGACCAGAAGGTCATGAGTTCAAGGCCTGCCTGGGTTGGGGTGAGCTCTCAACCAATTGTGTAGCTTGTTGTCTGTCTATATATGTTGTATGTCTATGGCATTGAATGTTTGCCTGTATATGTGCATTGTGATCTGCTCTGAGTCCCCTGTGGGGTGAAAAGGGCGGAATATAAATGATGTAAATAAATAAATAAATACACGTACATTTTGGAAAACATTAATTAGGCTTAAATTAATTGGGAATTAATTTTAAAAGCCATGTTTTACTTGTCAAATTAGCAGATGACACCAAATTAGGAAGAATAGCTAATATCCCAGATGACATGATTAGAATCCAAAACAACTTTAACAGATTAGAGAGCTAGGCCAAAACTAACAAAGCAAATTCCAACAAGGAGAAATGTAAAAATACTATATGAGAGGGGGGAGAGAGAGAGAGAGAGAGAGAGAGATGATGAAATGAAATGAAATGCATAGATATAGGAAGGATGACACCTGGCTTTAAAACAGCTGATGAATCAACAGTGTAATGAGGCAGCTAAAAAAAGTCAATACAATTATAGGAGTATCAATAGGAGTATACCAACCATTGGTCCTTCAGGTGTGTTGGACTTTGGACTTTCTTACAATCCCTAACCATTTGTAAAATGACTGGGATTTCTAGGAGTTGAAGTCCAAAACACCTGGAGGACCAAAGTTGGAGAACCATTGGCTTAGATTGAGGGAGGTCATACTCTCACTCTCTTCGGCTTTGGACAAGCCTCACCTGAAATACTGTGTCCATTTCTGGGTACCAGGAGAACCAGTTTAGGGAGCTGGGGATGCTTAGTTTGAAAAAAAGAAGTCTGGGAGGAGACATGATAGCCATTTTAAAATACTTGAAAAGATGTCACACTGAGAAAGGGACAGGCGTATTTTTCTCTCTCCAGTGACTAAGACATGGAACCATATATTCAAATTACCAGAAAAGAGAGTCCATCTAAACCACAAGAAACCTGGCAGAAAGATCTGCTTGACAGTGGAATATGCTGCCCTTGAGCAGGGCAGAAACTCTTTTTCTGGAGGCTTTTACACTGAGTTGTACAGCCAGTTGTCAGGAGTGTTTTAATTGTGAGTTGGGCTAGATGGGCTTTGTGGTCTCTTCCCGTTGTATAATTGACACTAGAAGTTAGTAACAATGCCCATTGGGCCTCAAAGGTAATTGCAATTCACAGCAAGACTGCTTCAAAACAGAAGTATCTTAATGCAGTTTGCAGACTGATTTGGATTCAAATTTGCTAAATGTAACCCCTGAAAATACAAATAAAATATAAATAGTAGGTTCAAAAGACATATAAGTTATAAACAATATAATACAAAAAGCTTTGTATATAATATAGTGTATGTGAGTGGAGGCAATTTAATGAAAAAGTGACTGAGGAGTTGCTTTTTTATTATTGAGTGTTTTATTTCTCCCTTGGGAAAGCACAATCCACTTGTGCATTGTGATTTCCAAAGCCCAAACTAGGCACACAAATCTTTTATGACAAAGAAGGATGCCAGCAGGATATACATTGTGACTTCTGCTTTCTTACACCTCTTTACCAACCTGCAACCCAATACTCCTGTGAGTCATAGGGCCTCATCACATGGAGGTTGAGAAGCTTTGGGACAGTGGAGGAAATTATGGGACAGCATAAGGCTTTGTCCCCTTACCATCAGTGGTCGTGGAATTCCATCCCATGACCTTTCTGTGCTGTCAGCTTCCTCTCGTGTTCTCCCCAGCTTCTTCAGGTGTACACCCAACTCCTCTAGGCTCTGCTTCTTGGTGCCTCCCATTACAATGTTGGCACAGAACCCAACAGAGCCTCCTTGATGGGCTTCAGTGGACTCTGTACTGGCAGATAAATTAACCTATGTGATAAGGTTGATAGTCTATATCAGCCATTCTCAGTGGTTGGTCCTTCAAGTGTTTTATTTATTTATTTATTCATTCATTCATTTATTATTTCAATTAATATACCACCCTTTCCAACAGGCTAAGGGTGGTTTACAACATATAAGCATAACAATCAATAAAATAGCACGAAAACACTCAAACACTCAAACAATAATACTATCAGCACATCGAAGGAAATGGCTAAGAGTTGAATGCCTGCCAAAAGAGAGCTGTCTTGCAAGCCTTCCGAAAAGCAGGCAGCTTTTTAATCGATCAAACTTCAGCTGACAAGGCATTCCATAAGCTCAGCACCACAACAGAAAAGGCTCTCTGCCTAGTAGATGACAGATGTCTGAACTCTCAAACTCTGGGAAGATCAAAGTTTGGGAACTACTGGTTGATATGATTAATATGCATGTATTGAGTAGCATATATTTCTCTGCTGAACATTCCCTGCTAAGACATTTCCCTTTTTTCATTCAGTGGTGAATACTGTTTGGAATCATGCTAGGCCTTTATTCTATTGTACAGATTCTATGCCAATTGAGTGCCAATTGCCCATATGCAAGGCACTGTCATATTTTCAGATGAGTTTACTTTAGTGGCTACATTTAAAGCTATAAAAATAAAATAATTGCACCTGAAAACAGTTTTTTCCTCTAGGAAGGAATTTATGTGGCAAAATAAAATAAAATAAATGTAGAAGAAAGAACAATTCAAATATAATGACTTGGTAATGTATTCTGGCAACACATACAATATGTTCATATTTTAAACCTGATGTTTATGACTCATAAAGTGTAACAATGGTCCACAGAGCTCACATATATGGGAAATGAATATAATCAGCCAACAAACAGCAAATCACCCATACAATTCCTGCAAAAACTGCCTATAGGTTTAGTCCTGAACATTTGGAGCATAACTATCAATTCCCTCAGTAAATTTCAGAGATGTCATTTCTAGTATATGCTTTATACTTTTCAAAGTAAAAAAGCATAGCCTAACACTGTGCCAATAGTGTTGCATTTATTTATTGTTGCATTTATTTATTGACAGTCATTCATGCATATAAGTTTGTTTGCTTGGAAACAAACCAAGATTTCTTAGATTCTAAGATAGTATTGATTGCATGCTGCACATTCATTTCAGTACCACCAACAGGGACAGTGTAGACTCATATAACCCAGTTCAAAGCAGGTAATCTGGAATTGGCTCCTGGAATATAGGGCAGTGTAGAAGGGGCCTAAGATGCATCCCATTTGTAGAGGTTTTATTTTGGGAAACAGCGTGTCTTAGAGTCAAAGAATTACAGTATATAAAAATTGATTTTGTGAGACCTTGGCTAGTTTACAATTTTTTTAAAAAAAGCAAATGTGATCTATACAGTTGTGGTTGAGAAGATTTAGGCTGGATCTACATAGCCATATAATCTAAATTAACAAATCAAATAATCCAAAATAATCTGCTTTAAACTGGATTATATGAATCTATACTGCTATATAATCCAATTCTAAAATGATAATCTGGATATTATATAGCAGTGGGGATGGGGTCTAAGGTCAACACCATACTGAACATTAGCCACACATAATACCCTTCAGTGTCACACAGAACCTCAATGTCAATTTTTCAGTGTCACAAAGTGTTTTCAGGGGGGATACAGGCGAAGGAGCTCCAGATAACCCAAGAGAACCTGAAAGAAGCTCTGCTGCCCCCTTCTCTCTTGGTTATGGTGCTGCTTCTGCCCTTTTTGAATGCTTGTAGTTCTTCCCCTAAAGGAGCCCTGAGAGAATAGAGGGAGTTGGTATGTCTTTTAGGCTCTCCTGGGATGGTTTGTTTTATTGCTATTATTCTAAAAATTAATAAAAGTGGTGATAGTATTGAGGGCCAGCTGGCCCCCTGAGGTAACACTTGTGTTTCCCCTCTGTGCAGAATGGCCCTCAATTTATCTACAGGTCATATCAAAATCCATAGATTTTGCCACAAAACCTGCCCTCGGCTTACACATGAGGTCAATTTACACACAAGTATATACAGTATATATAAGAGAGAATTTAAGTAGATGTTCTTTGTCAAGCTGTCATCTTGCAACTCTAAAGTGATATGATTTTGAGGAGTCAAGATAATCAATGTGCTGTAGGTTTTGTATATTTTGGATGGTATGGGGAAAATTATCACCAAAATTCCTATGTGGCCTATGGGATGTACTTTGCTCACCAATGGTATAGAGCAGTGGTTCCCAGCCTTTGGTCCTCCAGGTGTTTTGGACTTCAGCTCCCACATTTCCTAATAGTTGGTAAGCTGGCTGGGAGTTCTAGGAGTTGAAGTCCAAAACACCTGGAGGACCAAAGGTTGGGAACCAATGATATATAGAGCAAATGTGAGAATTATGCAGTATACATGATAAATTTGGGCTTCAGATTCAAACAGAGTTATAAAAGGATATGCAATGATAATAAATGTTGCAAGATACAGTCCACCCACCCACAAGTGTTTGCATGATTTGTGAGTTTGAAGAAAGCAATAAAACCCTAACCATTGCTACCGCTATAGGAATCAATCATATTCTGTCTCTTTAAGACTTTTTCAGCCTATGTTTTTGATGCTAATGAAAACTGGCTGAGGCTGGTTCAGTTGGTTAGTTAGCTGGCAGGGAAAGAGATGGCTCCTCTAGGGGTATCATTTACTATGCTGCAGGGAGGCTATGTTTACATGCTAATAAACAGCATCTTCTTTCTCATAGAAATCAGAAAACAGGACAAATATCTGTTCCATCTTCCAAACATTTTGCACATAACTATATGTTGTCTCTGTCATCACATCTTGATTCCACTACCTGTTATGGGACCCATTAATATAGTTACAAATAAATGTGACATGTCCTGGTTCTCTGTACAGTATGCTCCCGAACAGTTGGAAGACAGTGATTTTGAGTTATTGTAACAAAGCATTAGTATCTCATCCTAGATTGAAAAGGAATTGCACAAATCCTTCTTTTAAAAAGACATACAAGTGCCTAGAATATTTGATGCCTCCTGTTAACGATATCATTGTTCTGTTCTTGCATATTTTCATGGTTCAGCATAAAATGGTCAAATAATCCTTCATGGTAAATCTCTCCCCAGTTGGTGGCTTTACACCTTCACCTAAGAGAAACCCCACCTGGAATTCAACTGGAAATGCCTCCTGACATTAAAAAAGGAAGAAGATCAATATCTTGTATTATCAGCAACACCATTGGACTTCCTTTCATCCGTGAGGCCAACAATTTGCGTTAGGAGTTTAATTATTAATTAGTAATTATTGTGCTATACAGAACATTTCCTTAGAAATCATTCAGCTTCTTCTTTAAAATTTATATGGGGAACTGGAAGTGACGCTGCTGGTTACTAATGCATTCTGCAAAGTGAATTCAGCAGACGACGATTTCTCCTCTCTCCAGGCCTCCCCCTCCTTCTCTTCCCCGTTGCTCTGCTGCCATGCATGCCCCATTGCAGGGGCCTGCTTCACACACACACACACACACGCGCACGCTTTTCCTCTCTCCCGGCGCCTCTCAGATGCTTTTCTTCCTGTTGCTCTGCCTTCTCCCATCGCAGGGACCAGCTGCAGCCCTCCAGGTACGTGTTTTGGACTTCAACTCCCACCATTCCTCACAGCCTCAGGCCTCTTCCTTTCCTCTCAGCCTGGGCAACTTGGGCCCTCGCCTCCCTCAGGATCGGGGTGAGAGAGGGCGAGGAGCCGGGGGCTCCTCCTCCTTTTCTTTGCTGCTTCCAAGAATAGAAAACCCCCTCCCTCCCTCCTTCCTCTTTCCCCTCCCTCCTTCCTATTTGGAGAGTCCCATCTAGAATTCAGTGTGGTTTATTCAAGTTTTGGCCTACAACTCCCAGAAATCCCAGCCAATTTACCAGCTGTTAGGATTTCTGGGAATTGTAGGCCAAAACCATCTGAAAGCGCATGCTCTGGCATACGAATTTTCGTTAGTACTTAAGTTACATTTCCGAAAATTTTGGGAATTTTTTTGTAAGTCTTTGATATACTAATCAAAAAAAAATCCCCCCCCCATTTGATTTTAGAATCGCCATTTTTCGATTTGTTATCATGCCTACTTTCACCTTAAGAGAAACCCCACCTGGAATTCAACTGGAAATGCCTCCTGACATTAAAAAGGAAGAAGATCAATATCTTGGTATTATCAGCAACAGCTGTTCACCATTCATCACAAAGAGTTTGACTAAATTAGTAACATGTGCTATACAGAACTAATTAGAAATGTTCATCCTCTGTAAAATCCTGGTAATTAGTGACATGAAGGTTACTAATTTAATTGGCAGAATTGAATTCAGCAGAGAGGATTGGCAGATCTGATTTGAGAGTTTTAATTACATGGAAAATCCAGGTATTTTGATGAATGCATCATGGTACGTTACTGTTATATATTTCTATGCATTGCAAAAGTTATTTACATTGATACCTTGCACTATATATGTAAATATAATTTGATTACTCTGCTCCCTTAGAAAAGTCTTCACTCACAAATTCAGTTGTGCTACTACCTGCTTTTCAGATGACTGGCAAAAAGGATAACTGATTGATATGCTGAGAGGAAAGTCAGAAAGCTTAGCAATGAAATTCAGAAGGATATAGGTTGGCCACCAAGACATTGCCAAACAAGAAGAAATAGAACACGATTAGAGAGACATAACAAATAGGTGAGATGTTTGAAATGTTACTGTTCTAATTCATTTTTATAGTAAAAGTAGAAAATGTACAAATTATTACTATAATTTAGATAGTAGCATCTCACCATAGAAAGTGCTTGAGTGACATGTATGCCTACTATTGTAGCACGTTCCATCCCAATAGCTGTAAAAATGAGGGAGAAAGGAGCCCCTGGATTTTCCCCAATTATAGTAACTATGCACAATTACTATAATGAAAAAGTAACAATATTTTCACTAGCAGTACTTTAGAAACAAAATGCTAGTGCCCCTAGTTTTGTAATGACTTTTGAACAAATTTTAATGGATCACACATGCTCTCTCTTTATATATACATATATTTACATACACACTAGACATGTGTAATCCATTAAAATGGTTCAAAAGTACTTAGATACTTTTGTGAAACCTATGGGGTCCTGGCACTTCATTTCTAAAATGATTCTAAAATTTCGGTGATGAAAATTTTGGAACTCTAATGAGACTAACAAAATTTCATTACTATTTTGTTACAGTAATTGCACATGTGCATTAAGGAAATCATTACTGTCAGTTTGGAAACATCAGAGGCTTCTCTCTCCATCATTCTTTTTTGAGTTATCATGATGAAACTCACTACAGTGGTAAAACACATTTACTATTTACTACTGTTAATAGTAACCCACCAAATTTCATAACTTTTAACTTATCCACGGATTTTTGCCAAATTTTCAAAGTTTTTATAAAATAATAAAGCAAATCTCTTCCTGGTTTGAAAGTGTTATTTCCTGTTTCATTGTGTGGTATTTATTTGGAAAGTAGATGTTTTACTCCAGAAATTTTGTCTTTGTGGCAGAAACTGTTTTAAATTGGTAGAGACTCAACAAAGCAAAATGTGCTATAGGGTGATGCCCCTTGTGCAAAGACAAAGTTTTTGCAATATAATAAACTTTCATCATGTTTTTATGACAGAACTAATTAGGAACTGACATTTGTAACCCAGGAACAGAAATCATCAAGGGACATCTAGACTGACCCCCTTCTTCCAGGCAGAAAGGCACCATCTTAACTCTCCGGATGCCAGAAAATACATTGTATGGAGCCCTAGACCAACTAGAGAACAGATTCTATCTGGACACCATTTTGACCAATTAGAAGCCAGTGTGGTAATCTTGAATAGTTGTCAAAATGCTATAAATAAAATATATGATCACAATTATGGTATGTCAGTTCTTTGGGATGCTGTCTCTGGTGACATCCTCTTTGGCCATTGAGAATAAAGCCTCTGATTTTGATTTCAGCCCATCTGTGTCTCATTTTGCCTTCTGGAAAGCTAGTCATATCGGGCTCTGAATCAGCAGTTCATGAGGAAGTTGAAATCACATAACAACTTCAAAATTTGCACTAGTTTTGTTATGAGCACATAATCCCTTCCTATTTATTTTAAGGAGAAGTGGTAAGGAAATGATTAATTAATTTTAGAAACACACAACTAGGAACAGATGGAAGTTGTAGAAAAACTATTCATTTCTCATTTTGAACCTGCTGATACATGACTGGCAGGATTCTGATTCCTTGGAAGATCTGACATCTTTCTTACAATTTATGATTGACATGTTCTTCCACAATTTGTTTCTTTCTTGTGGTTAGATACTTGTTTTTTAAAATAAATTTTACATCAAGATTTCAGGCAACTAACCCATAGCCAAGAGGATTGAAGATATACAATTTACAGAATTAAACTACTCCATAATGAACAATGGTCTCATATTTAAGTCAAACAATGGTTTATGTATTGAAGAAGAAGAGTTTACAAAGATAACCTCCCAGTTCATGCAGCCCAAATGTCCCATGCCTAATCTTCTTGTTTCAGAACCCTGGTCCTAGATTTTTATTTTGGTGGAGGAAGTATGAGAAAAGTCATTTCATTTTTTTAATGCAAAAATACACCTGATTATGAGAGAATTGCACCTGAATATGAAGTATAGGTCATCCACACAAAAGAAGTAATACATGATTAATGAAAACAGTCGGGCGGTGCTACTAATGTATAGCAAGAAATCAGTTTGAAGCAAACCATGACTGAATATTATGTCATTACAGTTTTAAAGGACACAACAATGAAGAAGTCAACTGCTTCATGTGTTGTGCTTTGTCTTCTAGACATAGATGTAATTGAAGTTTCAGTATCAATTTTGTTGAGTTATTTTAATTGGTCTAATTTACTGGAGCAAATTAAGTGTAGCATTCTTCTCAGCAGGAGATATACATCTGTGCAAATAAGTATGATAATATGCACTTTTTAAAAAAGAAAACAACCTCCAATAAAAATGTCAAAGGCACTCAGTGCAAGTTAATTAGAGATCTTAGCTATCTAAAATTAAGATGTGCATATTTTTGAATATGATTCTTAGTGATGACTTCTATCAAGGTCAAAAAATCCAGTTCCTAAATACTTGCTTCCACAAGAGGTGGAGAGGTTGTAGAACATAACAGAAATAGTTTAGGTAAGATAATAAATTTGTTTCATATTACTATCATTAAAAGCCATCATATTGGACCATGCTTGACACCATTCCTAGGTGTGATACAATGATATAATAAGATGAAACACTAAATTATGGTAAACCTCCCTCTCTTCTTTCATCTGCTTCAGTCCCTACAATTAACTGATCAGAATCTTTTGCTTTTGTTTTCACTTAACTAAAATCTAGTTCATGCACAAATCACATGTTTCAGAGTCAATGTTTGGAAAAAATCCCATCAAGGATTTAAATTAACTTGTTCTCTTGGTTCAGACATGATGTTGATATAGAAGCAAATGCTTTCAAGCTCCTTGCTGTGGCCATACAGGATGTTAAAGGTAAATGCAGCAGGTAAGCTTCTGTTGTATGTGCAACTAAAAAAAATGCTTCCATGACATAATGGTTTATGTTGCACAGGAAAGTACAAATCTTTCTGGCAGACTACAAGTTTTAATTTAAATAAACAAGCTCACATTCACTGTGTAGGAGAAAGGCCTTGGGCAGAAACTTGTCATTTTAAATGCTGCTATTTGTTGCCTAACAATGTTTTTGGTTGATAACCTCATAATATCTGAGCTACAGTCACAAAGGTAAAGGAAAGTTAAATTTCCCTACAATTTAGTCTCAAATTCCCAGATTGAGATTCTCAAAACTTAGTTACGTACCATATTCTCACATGTCACCAGACACATTTAACTCTGTGGGACTTAACATCTGTGTAAAAGCTTTCGAGGATTTACTGTCACTACATCTGTCTGGAGTCAGTATTCCTTATGAACCCAGGAGAAGGTGTGTTATAGAACATATTTGGCTGGAATGGAAAGGGCCACTGCTCTCTTGGGACTCATATACATAGGAATGGAAATCCAAACCACTTGACCAGGGACCACTTTGACTAGGCACCACTTTCCAACATTAGTACCAACAGGGTTATGAATCAATTTTTGGTCAACTTTAGATTTGGTTTGGTTATTTGGGGTGCTGATTCAGAAAATTGTATTGGTTAGAAGACCACATGAGCTCTAGTTTCTGATACCGAACATACGCCATCCAGTAGTCACCATCTTCTCAGCCACAGAAAACCATATTTAATAATCTAGAGCTGAGTTGGTCTATTGAAGTGAGGCAGGGCTGGCCAGCAAAAGGGAAGGAGTGGCAGGTAGCATGAAAGTAGCAGAAATAATAAAATAAAATAAAGATTTTCATCCTTGTGGCTCACAGGTTAAGAGTCCCTGGTTTCCACACTCTGTTCAAGCTACAGCAGCAACAAAGCAAATTCCAGACTATCTAGTTAGGCTGAATCCAGTTTGGCCTGGCTGGAAAGTCACACTTACTTGAACTGTCATTCCTGTTATTCCGGCAGCTGATCATGGAGCTCTGGATAGTTCCTGACTACCTCAGGTGCTTTTGCTGACTTCAGCAAAGGTGCATGGATGACTAAGAAGGAGGAGGGAGGCTTGCCCCCCTCTTTTGCCCTATTTACAGAAGTACCCAGCAATAACCAGGATCTTTCCAGAGCTTTGTGGCAGGGGCAATGTGTCCTCTTTTCTTTGCACCACAGAAAATGCCCTCTCCTGTTTTCCCACTAAACATGCTTGAGCGAGTGGTGGGACAGAGAGAAGGTCCTCCCCAGTTGATTGTGGGCCTTCTTGGTGGCTTCTCCACGATTCTGGAACTCCCTACCAAGGTTGATTTTACCAGCATTTATTGTTGATTTTACTGACATTGATTTCTTGCCAGAGTTATAAGCTGCCTTGAGTCCTCTGAGGGGTGAGAAAAGCAGAGTAAAAATGAAGCAAATAAATAAGCCAGAATCCCCCCTTCCGGTGGCAGGCTAAAACCTTTTTTATTCAGGCAGACTTTTAAAGATGAAGGTGATTAAGATCTGGTCAGTGGGTGCTGTGGTTTTTAACTTTTTGGTGGTTTTTAACTGTGCATTTTTTCATTCTGTATGTGTTTAATTTTATTTTAAAGTTTGCATTTTTGTATATTTCAAATTGCATAGTACTGCTTTTATGTCAAGCCACTTTGTGTCTCCTTTGGGGAGATAAAGCGGGTTATAAATAATCATCATCATAGATGTCCACCAGGTTCATTGAAGATATGGCCCTTCAGATAACCTGGACTGGAGCCATATAGGGCTTTGTAGTTCAAAACTAGCACTTTGAATTGTGTTCAGAAATGTTTTGGCAGTCAGTGAAACTGTTGCAACAGCGGCGTTGTGTGCCCCCTGTAGCCAGCCCCAGTTAGCAATCTGGCTGCTGCTCTTTCAACCCACTGAAGTTTCTGAGCACTTTACAAAGGCAGCCCCATATAAAGCACATTACAGTAGTCTAACCAGGATGTAACTAAGGCCTGTACCACCGTGGCCAGATCTGACTTCTCTGGGAATGGGTGCAGTTGATGCAGTAGCTTTAACTGTGCAAAAGCACTTCTGGGAACTGCTGATACCTGAACCTCCAGATTCAGAGCTGAATCCACCAGTACCATCAAACTGTGAAGAGCCAGGAAGGGCAAGAGTCTATAGCACATGTGGTGTCTCTCACCTTTCTCCAAGAATCCCCACATAAACCTGCATCTGTTGGGGAGACCCCCCCCCCTCACTCTGTCTCTTACCAGTGTGAACTATGTGAAGACATGAAAGTCGTCTTTAACATCTGTGACACCTCCATTATAGAATGTTTTCCATGCAGAGACATGATTGATATCAATACTAGTTTCCATTAAGCAACAAGCAAAAGCTTGGCTGTTCAGCAACACCTTTAGATGTCTTTAATTGATTTATCTCAAATGTTCATGCAAATAGTCGAAACTTTTAACTTTATTTAATTAATCAATTATGTTCGAACTGTTTGTTGGCTTTAAAAATAATTGTATTGTTTTAAACTCTATTTGGTGGTATTAATTTTAAATGTACACTGTCCTGCAATCTATTGATATAGGGTAGATTTGATATATTTTAATAGATAAACTTTTAATATGCCATTTCATATATACACAAGGTTAAAACATATGAGTAGAGCATTTTCATTCAGAGTCTAAAACAACATTGATCCAGACTGTCCTTTTTACACATGGCTATGTTGCCAGGAAGTCTAGGGTTTTTAAATACACTCATTTCTCATAGGATTCAATGTTGTTCTTGCTGTTTTACTAGTAATCAACATCTTGTAAAACTGTCCCATATTGGGAAAGAAGGATCTAATTACTTCTGTTTGGACTGAATTATGTCTCCAACACAGCAAATTTTAAATCAGGTAGAAGAATTTACCTTGTTTTGCTTCAGATAGAGGAACTTGGAAAGGGCACCAATCTATGCAAATGAAAGAGCTCACCATTCATCAATAAAGTCATCTTTTAATGTTACAACATGTCTCTGCCCATGACAATAGCAGGAAAACAACTGCATGATATATAATCCCACAACATGGAAGACTGTATATCTGCACTATGAAATGTTAATAGAATTACCAAGGGTCTGATTTATGGAGTTAAACTTCATACTCATAGTTTTGAGAGTACTGTGAGATATATTAGTGGCAGTGGCTTCTAATTATTCTCACAGCAGGCACTGAATAGCTTTAAATTATTTACCAAGTTTGCATAATTCTGCCTCTATCTATAGACAGATATAGGAGTAAGGACATTCCTCAGAGGTGTGTGTGTGTGTGTGTGTGTGTGTGTGTGTGTGTGTATGTGGCTTGTTAAAGTTCTGTTTGGAAAAAACCAAAATTTGGAAAAACCTACTGAATTTGGAGTTTTGAACCAATTTTGAACCATGCAGGAAAAGTGAGAGGGGCAAATCTGAATTTGAACCACTTACCCATTGTTCAGAATTATTCTGTAATTTTCGGATGTCTCCCATGGTTATTTTGATTTTCAGAACTATTAAGCAACAATGGTAAAGCCTAAGCAAACAGTTTTAAAATCCCGCGGTTTCCCTTCCCTGGCGAGTGGTGATGCAAAGAGGGATGAGGTGGGCATGGCTAAGCACAACTATTCTTAAAGGCCACATCCCCAGAAGGCCACCGTAGAGATTACAAAAGATCCTGTAGTTTAACAGCAGTTAAAATCTCGCGGTTTCCCTTCCCTGGTGAGTGGCGATGCAAAGAGGGATGAGGTGGGCGTGGCTAAGCACAGCTATTTTTGAAGGCCACGCCCCTAATGGTAGAGATTGCAAAAGGTCCTGTAGTTGCAGGACCTATTGCAATCTCTACCAAAAGGTCCTGGTAGAGATTGCAGGACCTTTTGCAATCTCTACCATTGGGGATGTGGCCTTCAAAAATAGCTGTGTTTAGCTACGACCACCTAACCCCTCTTTGCATCGCCACTCACCAGGGAAGGGAAACAGTGAGATTTTAAAACTGTTTGTTTAGACTTTACCAAAGTTGCTTGCTTAATAGTTCTGAAAATCAAAATAACCATGGAGACATCCGAACATTACAGAATAATTCCATACTGCCTTGCTGCTCATTAGCCTTTGTCTAAATATAAAATAAAAATGGTCGAGCAGCAGTCTTTGACTTACAAAAATTTTTCCAAAAGTTCTAAATATAAAATAAACTGAATCTACAAAGGTGTCTAAAAAGAAGGCAGCAAAGACTTTTCCTGCAATAAACCCTTTCCCTGCAATAAATTTAGCACGTGTCCACCACAAAAGGGGAGCCTTCATGACTCTCCACACCTTCCTTTTTAGCAAAACCTGTGTCTTCGCTCCCCATGCCCTGCTTCTCGCTGTTTGCCATCATTTGCCACAATTTTTCTTTTTGCCATTTTCCCCTGGCAGGGATCGAACCGACGGAACGTCTGTTTATGAGGCCGGCGTGATCTCGCTGAGCCACACTAGCCCTGTAGTAAAGCCAAGGCAGAATTTATACTTCAGTGGGAAGCCAGTTCTTTTTCCTGTAGTGGTGTCAGTCTAGCCCTGATTCTCCCAAAACTTGAAGACATTCCTTCTTTCATCCATTCCTTTAGCGTCCCCTAGGATTGTTGCACTGAGTAGTCTGGTTTGCTAATGTACTTTGGGAAACTACATCTCTCAGGCATATAAAATTGCCTCAAAAGCTTCACATCTTCTGTTGCCTCATTGTCTTGTGCTCCTGAGACCCCATTCCCTTCCCTTTGGTGAGAAACCGCGTTCTTGATCCCAAAGAAGGGGTCAGTCTAGATGTCCCTTGATAGGGTCTTCTCTGTATATGATTTCCGTTCTCCCCCAAATTAACACAGTTTGTGCCACACAAAGTTTCTGGAGTAGAACAACTACTTTTAAAATAAAAACCACACAAAGACACAGGAAAAACACTTTCAAAATTCAAACCAGGAACATATTTCTTTTATTATTTAAAAAAATACTTTAAAAAATTTCCTTGGCAGGGGAAGAGGATTGAACCCACGGACTTATGTTTATTAGGCTGGTGCACTCTCCCTGAGCCATGTTAGCCCTGTAATAAAACCAAGTCAGAACTTGTATTTAAGCTGGGGCAGTCTATAAAAACTTTTTATAAGAAATTTGAAAATTTGTCAAAAATCCATGGATAAGTCAAAAGTTATGAAATTTGGTGAGCTAACCGTGATCCATGTGTTCTACCACTGTAGCAAGTTTAATTATGATTGGTCTAAAAATGAGGGAGGGACAACCCCCTGAACTTTCCCCAGTGCCAGTGTTGTTTCTTTCCTACTGTGCATGCGTGTCTGCCATTAATGAAGCAATTCGGGAATTTCGGATATTTCTGACTTTTTCCCCAGAAAATTTCAGAAATCATTTTAAAATTGAATCGCCAGCACCCCCTACATCCGAAACGAGTTTTGAACCAATTTTTTTATACAGCCATATATATATGGCTTTGGTTGATGGGAGCTCCCACTTTGGTTGATGGGAGTAAAAGTTCATTTGCCCACTACCACTCTGTGACAATAGTCAAAGCTTTTTGTAATTAATAGGGTCTGCAATGCATGACATTTGTCATAATGAACGGCAGATTGTGAGTATTTCCTGTAAGTAAAGTCCTTGTCTGTCGCATCTTAGGACCACATCAGACACAAGTCCTTTCCCGCTTCCATACACTTCTACTACATTTCAGGATGAAGTACCATGGAGCCCTTCATGGTTGTCATCATTTGCACTTCATCTGTGAAATAGAGTCAAAGTGTAGAGAAGGGAGTGGAGAACAGGAGGTGGGGAGAAACCATCTTCTGAGCTCCCAATGTGCCTGAAAATGAAAGAAAGTGATTAAAAAGTGTTTAAACACACACACATATATATGGGATACACCCATGGGCGTTCCTATGGGCGGTCTCCTATGCTCCATTTCTTTTACAAAATCCTTCTGCATGAGCCCAAAAGTGTTTCTTAAATGCAATCCTAAAGAATAGCACTATTATTAGATATCTATTATTACCTCTTTGCTTTTGCTGAATTTTCAGCTTCATAGTAAACTTGTCTTTTGAAATTGTGCTATTGCTAGTTTTTTAACATACCATTGATATAATGGAAGGAAGGAAAGGCTAAGGGAAGGGAATTGTGGATAGGGGATTTATAATAACAATGGAATAATTGAGGGAAGAAACAGGTAGGAATGACAGATCACTGCAAAGTTCCCCTCCCCATGGGATAAGATCCACAGTAATCTTGACTTACAGGAGCCATGGTGGTGCAATGGGTTAAGCCCTTGTGCCTTGTGACCTGAAGGTTGGTGGTTTGAATCCGTGAGATGGGATGGGTTCCCATCTGTCAGCTACAGCTTTCCATGCAGGGACATGAGAGAAGCCTCCTACAGGATGGTAACAAATCCTGAAGTCCCCTAGGCAAAATCTCTGCAGATGGCCAATTCTCTCACAACAGAAGAGAATGATAAAAAAAAATATCTTGGCTTCAATATTAAAGTTTTCCTTTTAAAAAAAGAAGAGAGAGAGAGAATGGGGTTTATGCAGGGACTGCACTCATGTTATGGTTCAGAACATGGAACAGAATGAGACAAGTCTGAAGAACATAAAATGTTGATGGGCTTTGTAAAATGAAACAGGTTTTTTTAAAAAAGAAGAAGGGTATGATATGCTTTGCCAAGAAGATGATCCCCTCACACATTTTATGCAATGTGTCTGATGAAGTCTGTTCTGTTCCCCAAGTAAACTCTTCTATGGTGCCCTTTACTCAGCCACAACAGAGTAGGAAATTCATGGGCAAAGGTGTAACAATTAGCAAAATAATTTAATTATGCTGAAGGAAACCTAACTCCTCCCAAGGTCTGACTAACAAATACTTGTTTTGCGGCAACTTATTGAAGCTTGAAACTTGAAGCTTCCAAGAGATCCACTTTACTGGCTTCCTTCTGTGTCCTCTATTCATCTTCTGCATAACACCTTGTATTTGAGCCTTTTCCTCAGAACTTTAGACCAGTGGTTCTCAGCCTGTGTGTCCCCAAGGTGTTTTGGCCTACAACTCTCAGATATCCCAGCCAGTTTACCAGCTGTTAGGATTTCTGGGAGTTGATGGTCAAAACATCTGGAGATCCACTGGTTGAGAAGCAATGCTTTCGATATTGTTTCCTTAACACCTTAGATATTGCTGCTTCCTAGGACCTTGGCACTGTAAGAAAAATCAATAGAGAGAGTTTTGAGTGATAAAGAAGGCTGTAAGACTCCTCCTCTCAGAGGTTTTGTAAAGAGACAGGGTCTAATTGTGGTTCTTTCACACACAAAAATATATAAAGAATAACTGAACCCATTCTAACTAAGGGAACAACTGAGGCTTGACAAAGAAAACAATAAAGGTCTCTATAATCATTCTCTCATGGTGTGCTATAAGAGACCATGCTTGAGGCAAGCATACTCCAAAACTCTGGCTTCACCAGTAAGGCATACCAGGAAGAGTAGATGAAAGACCCCCACACCCTCACACCAAAAAAAGATATCACTGGTGAAATTCAAAGCCCCCTAACTCCTCTCAATATTGCATCCGAGGAAGTGGGTTCATCTCCATCCATGCTTATGCAAAAAATAAAAACCTGTTAATCTTAAATGAGCTGCAGTATTTGTTTTACCTTCCTCTTTTATTCCTCTCTTTGTGCTGCAAGAGACTAAAACATCTACTTTTTTTAAAAAAAATCCCTCATGAAAATAAACATGAGCCAGTTAGAGTGTTAAGATGTGCTGGGAATGCCCTAATCTTGGTCTCACCCCCTTTCAAAGCGCAACTGGTGGAAACGAGAGACAGGGCCTTCTCAGTGGTGGCCCCTTGGCTATGGAACTCCCTCCTCACTGACATCAGACTGCCCTCCTCCCTCCAGGTCTTCAGGAAATAGTTAAAGACACAAGCATTTTAAGAGTAGTGCAATATGGAATCCAACTTGAATGTAGCAGCTTGAATAATGATTATGGGAGTAGGCAATAAGTTTTTAATCTGTTTTATTGTATCTATATGTTCTAACTGGTTTATAATTCAAAATGTTATATTTGTTTATCTTATAATGCAGCATTGCATTTGCCATAATATGTACAGGACCTTTTGCAGCATTGCATTAGCCACTGAGTCTCCTTCGGGGTGAAAAGAGCAGGGCATAAATATAGTAAATAAATAAAATAAACAGACCTATCTTTGTACTAATTGTTTATCTGAAAACTAACCAATAGTTTCCTATCCATGAATGCAGAAGCTTGGAAAGATAACCATTTCCTGAAATGCCCTGAAAATGCTGGCTAGATGTAACAATGCATCACTCCCAGTATACCTGGACATGTGGTTCAGCTTTTAGAAGAGGTGTGAAGAGAAAAATTCCTTCTCACCACTTTAAGTTTGCCCACCTCTGGATGAAGGTATATAGGCTTTCTAACCTCGAGGACACTGGTCTGTGGAAACCAATTTATTTGTTGTGTCAGGATACTCACCAGCTTCTTATGGTGACTATTTGCCTTCATTGCCTCTTTATGTTGTGACCAAGAAACAACTAGGGTCATTACATTATGAGGTACCATTTTTGAGGTAGTCAGGGCAGAGTAGGCAAAAAAGCAAGCAATTACCCAATACAGTGAACCAAGGGAAAATTGTGATGTTTTTATAAATTGTATCAGGAAAGTTGGTCTTTCAGTGTCTCTGAGAAGCAGCAGGAGAGAAACCAATATAGACAGAATGGATTTTAACGAACTGGTCACATCTTTTTGAAAAGTCTTATGAAACAACTGGATCAAAGGGGTCAACTAGCTGAAATTGCCATAAAAATCACAGAATAATAATGACCTGCAAAAACAGATGCACTTGGCAGCGTTGAAATCAGTTACCCACAACTCAAACTGAATCTTTGTTAGCTGCTAAGATCAAAGGCCCATAGAGTAATGCTAAATAAAAATTGAAACTCAATGTTGGTTATGAAACTCAGATATGGAATCCAACCAATTCAGTCAATTCACAGAACACTTTGATCCATGGAACAGACACTCAACTTTCTTACTGTACAGTAGCTGAAGAAGAAGAAGAAAAGGAGGAGGAGGAGGAGGATGAAGAAGAGGAGGAGGAGGAAGATGAAGAGCAGGAGAGGAAGTGCAAGATACGAATGGGATGGAATAAATGTAAACATTACACATGAACAGGGTTTGGATTCTTGCTTGGACATAAAACCCTCTGGGTGACATTGGGCTAGTCAAACTTTTTCAGCCTCAGAAGACAGCAATGGCAAACCTCTTCTGAAAACGGCTTGCAAAGAAAACTCTGATTGGTTCACTTTTGAGCCACCACAGGTCAAAAACAACTTGAGGGTACACAAAAGCAAAAGCAGTAGAAGTCAGTAGGGAAAAAGAAAGACTGCACTACAGGTGAGTTGGCTAAAACAAGTACACAACAGCCATTAATACAAGGTTTAAGTACGATAGCTAGTAACTAGAATTCCTAGGGAGTTCTCATTTATAAGGTTGCCATAAGTTGAAGCCACCCTGATGACACATAACACTAATAAAAAGAACAAAGCAGCAACTGTCTAGTCATCTGAGCTCTATATCTCAGAAAATCAGCAACCTGAGAGTATGTATTAAGTCCTAATAGTGAAGTGGCATATCTAGTGCCTACCTTGTACTGAAGTCTGCATTAGAGATCAGTGGGATACATATTAAAGCTCTCTGATGTACCCTACCAACTACTACTTTTGTAAAAGCTGAACTGGAAAGAAAGAGGGACTTGAAAAAGGAGACAGAATTGAGATGTCTGTGAATATCACAGGAAGCTCTCAGAAAAGGGTTTCAGAGTAATGTTACAATTGCTTTACTGTGGTGGAAGCACAAAGCCACCCATATTTAATGTTTCTATTCAATCCTGAATTTGAGAGGTAGAGGTTTCTAGGCTACCCCTTGGTAAAATTCTTAGGCATATAGTGAACAATCAAATGCTTATTGTATATATGTACCTTTAAGTCATCTAAATTTCATAGAGCTTTCATAAGTTGTAAAGATCTCTAAGGCACCTTCCACACTATCCCTGTATCCCAGGATCTGATCCCAGATTATTTGCTTATCCCAGATTTTCTGGCAGTGCAGATTTTCATAATCTACTTCATACCAGCTAACCTGGGATCACATCCTGGGATATAAGAACTGTGTGGAAGGGGCCTAAGTCACAGATTAAAGTCCTTGAGGCTTAATTTGCTTTTAAACATATGACTCTTTTAACCTTATAAGCTCTTTTAACTTGCTGGAATTGCTAAATATGTTTTATCTTGTTTAAACATATTTAAACATCATCTGTTTCCTGCCCTACGATCTCATAGTGAAAAATTTGGGATAAAATATTTAATAAAATACAGCAATATGGGTTAAGAACCAAGATAACATGCATACCTACGTATGTATGAAGGAGAAAGATTAAATAAGGCTTTAAAGAAACCTACAATTAGAGGAAGCCTAATAGATGTCTGGAACAGGTACAAGTTAGATATGAAACCAAAAACACCCTGTAGCTGAGACCAATAGAAGCTATTATGAGATATACCTGTAAGCAGGCATGTAGCCCCCCCCCCCGAAATTCTCAAGGTGGTCCGCGAAAAGGCCTTACTGGTACATTATTTAAACTGTTATGTTTATTTATATCATTATCTGATCACCATGCTCATTATATCCCACATTAATGGGGTTATTGGGATAACAATACAAAAGGTTTGCTAGGGTAGACCCTCTTCCACCCAGTCTCAGCCCCCCTGTACCAAACTAAGCCCCGAATCAAAATCCTGGCTACGGCCCTGCCTGTAAGGATGATATAAGAACATATGGAGAACTACTTATCAGGTTTAATGGCTAACTGCACTGAGGGGAAAGGATGAACTGGTTATCAAAGACTGTTTTCGCTATTATCAATTATGTGAAAGATTTAAAAAGGACAAAAGACAGGATTTGCTCCCCAAAAAATCAGAACTAGAAACTATATTAGATAAAGGGAAAAATGTGTAATAGCCAGACTATACAAATATATCCTACACAACAACCTGGAAGATAGTTGTGTTAAAACCTTCATGATCTCATGGACAAAAGATCTAGGGGGAAACATAGATTCTGATGTTTGGGAAAACCTGTGGAACAAAGGCTTTAAATTTACAGTGGCGGCTTCAATTAGAGACAATTTATATAAAACTAGCTGTACCCGGCATGAGTTGCTGTGCCCTATTTAGGAGATGTGAGAAAGTCTGAGTTTGTAAGGGTTGGAATTGATGTTAGTTATGGTCTTGGTGGGGTCATGGCTGTGTCGTTGTGGGTTGTTCTGGTGGGTGGGATGTTGAAGTCCTGTGGAGTTGTTGGTGTGTGGTGTTGCTGGCGTTCTGCATAGCTTGTGGATATACAATGTTTTTTGTCTTTCCGTCTGCTGTGTTGATGTAGAGGTTGATGCTTGTGTGGGTGGGGTACTTTGGAAGTGAGTGGAGGTACTTGAAATCCCATCATCCATGGTGTGCCCTCCTCTAAACTGCAGTTGGATGGAGTGTGGGGGTCATGGGGGCACTGTGTGCCAAGTTGGGTCTTTATCGGTCTTGGTTCTGGGCCACAGTGGTCTGTGGGGAATGAAGGGTTTGAAAGTACTACAAATCCTATAATCCATGGAGGTACATCAAATCCCATCATCCATGGTCCACCCTCCTCCAAACTGCAGTAGAATGTAGCGTGGGTCATAGGGGCTCTGTGTGCCAAGGTAGGTTACTGTAAATTCAGGCCAAACACAATGTCCAATCTGATGTATGTACTCCTCCGATCGTAGTTTGGTCTGGTTGTAGCGAATGAAGTGCAATCGCTCACTCTCTATTTTCACATACATGTCAACAATGTACTGGAGGAATAGTTGGCGACACTTCAGTATGTGATTGTCCTCATCTTGTCTGATCATGACGCGGTAGGAGTAGTAGTGCATTGCACCGCATTTTTGTTGTGTTTCTTGTTTTGTTTGTGGATCTGTCATTTTGATGTTGATGTGGTACCCATCTGCGCCATCCCAAATATGATTGGGTACTGGAGGGCGTCATAGCAGCAATGTGTTTCTGATATGGTGGTCAATTCAGAGTTTCTTCGCTGAAGTGCTGTCTCTGGGTAGGAAGTGATCGCCGACCATGACGATGGCCACTTCATTGATAGTTGGAGCATTGTTCATGTTGCCCTTCAGGCTTTTTTTCGGGATGTATTATAATTCTGTGTGTGTCAGTAGGCATCTTGTCCAGAGCGGTCTTGAATAAGTGGACTAATTGATTGTGTTCATGAAGGAGGTGTTGTAGTTGTGCGATAATGGGTTTTTAACTTTTGGGGAAATGTGGCATCGTGTGTTGATTTCGGTGTCTTCATCACCAATGAAAAACATTTGAAGAAATTGATGTGCTCCTCGGTGTTTGGGAGCAGGGAGCCAGCTCGGTGATAGATTTGTCCTTTGATTTTGAATGTAGGCATGAATTGTGCACTTTCCATGTGTGCTCCAATTGATGTCATCTGGAAGCATGAGTTGTATTGTCTTATATAGTGGAGGAAGTGTTTTGATTCTGGAGTGTCTCCACTCAGCAAAGTCTGTAGTGGTTGTGGAGGAGTGGCAAGTGGTGGTAGAGAGACTTTACTGGCTAGGCAGCACATTCCCGGTGTTTCTGCTGGGTATTTCAGGGCTTTGCAGTGTGTGCAGATGTGCATTAGGGTGCCAATGTTGACCTCTGGCGCCATGCTGTAGTCTTCTGCAGCGTTGTATCTGAAGGCTAGGCGGTGGAATTGGTTGTGGTGTTTTTGAAGTTTGTTTTCTGTGTTGCGACGTCGTGTTTCTACGCTCCTTGAGCGCTGTTGTTGTGTTGCATTTCTGCGTCTTTGTTGTTCCTGGCTGCGCGCTTCTTCTTGTCGTGCAGTTCTTTGCATTTGGTTCTCAGCTGTGCGTCATGCAGTGACCTGTTGTCTGTGTCTCTGCTATGCAGTGTGTTTCTGTTCTGGCGTTTGTTCTGCCCTTTTTTGTTTGATGTATGTAGCATTGCGAGTGTGTCGTCCGATGCTGTTATTTTTAGAAGGCATGGCTTGTCTTTTGGGTCAGTTTCTGTCTGTGTGGAAGGAAGGAATGTTTTTTTGTTTGTGGTGGTGGTAGGTGTTGTGTGTACGGGGTCCCGTAAGGTTGGTGGGATGGGTTGTGATTGGAAGTTGTGTTGTGTTGTGTGGGTAGGAATTGCTGGAGAATTGCTCCTTCATAGAGTTTGGTTTTGACAGTTTAACCCTCAAACCCCAACTGACAACTTAGATCTCTCAGCATTCTATCGTAGCCTTGGATGGCTCTGGCCAGCGTTGCTATGGTTACTCAGCCTCCCTGCATTTTGTGTGGGCCGATGTCAGCCAATGGCATTCGCTGGCAGCTGCGGAGGATGCTGGGAAATGTAGGGTGTTTTTTACTCGTTGTTTTGGGGGCCTTTTAGATTTGGGGGGGTTCTTTGCTACAAATGTACCTTCCTTGAGGCCTATTTCTGTTGGCAAGTTTGGTGTTTCTGTGTTGTAAGGTTTCTATGTTTGGGACCGTCGTTCTATGACGGGAACCCCTTTATATAATAGATATTCGACAGATGTTACACAACCCCAGCTCTCCTAGCCAAAATAGACAACTCACAATCAGGTGTAAAATAAAGAAAGGGACCTTTTTTCACATATGGTGGTCCTGTGAACTGGTGCAAGTCTATTGGAAAAGAATCATAAAAGAATCAAATAAAATTATCCACAACAAAAATTTTTTAAAAGGCCAGGGATGTGCCAAGTAGGGATATTCAGAGATATATTAGAACAGCCAGAAAGGGAAATTTGCCTATACAGCTTCATGGCTCTATGCATTGCCAAAGATTGGAAAGGGGAGAAAATATTAAGCATTAAAAATTGGAAGGATAAACTGTGAGATTATGCACAGATGGCTAAGATTTCTAGCAATTTGAAATATGAAAACCATGAAATATGGAAAATAAAGTTGGCCTTAGCTTGCTTGATGGGAGATCTTAAGAAATAAAAACAAGAGGAATTCATTGAGCTAGAAGTATAGAGGGTTAAAGAAAATGTGCATAAACTCTGTGGGGATCACTGATGGAAACCAAGGTGGTGGGTACTACTGGGGTTGGGTTGAGGGGTAATTGTACTGTGGGTGACGAGTTGTTTATGTATGTGTATGTTTATATGTTTGTAATATATATGATGGGCATATTACCATTTTTAAACAAAAAGCCATTTGAAATGTGAAAAAGAATCAAAATAAGATTATCAATAGAAGCTCAAGATAACACTGAATTGAATGGAATGAGGGTGAAATTGTAGTGGTTAATTTTTGTTCTGAAAATAGAGTTTTCTCATTTACTTTCTAGTGTTGTTCTGACCTATTCCTAAAAGCTATTCACACAATTCAGGATGTCTATACAGAAAGTTGGGGAACGGATATAGCACTCTCCTTTCCTAGCATATTCACATAGAGAGATGGTGTCATAGATGATTACACGCACACACACTACTAAACGTTGCATGGATGCATTTATAATTTTGAAGAATAATTCATTTCAGATACAACAAATTATTCTTGTGTTTTTGTATTATCTGTACACACACACATAGTACAGAGAGCGTATCAGTGGAGAATACTCTTTTCCAAGGTCACCTTCCACCTACTTTGACAAGTGAAAATTAAATGTTACACTATGTCAAGCATGGTTCTGTCTGAACTTGGGAATTGAAAGATTTCCAGCACTAGGGAAATGATTAAAGTTAAAAGTGTTACACAGCTATGGATAATATGACATTAGAGCCTGATCAATTTAGGAAAGGTTCTCTTCCACAAGTAATATGCCACATTTTTTTAACACATTGACAAATGTCATTCTTAGCCTTAAGTGACTTTTACACATTTTCTTTCACTTTGTATCACTTGTCTTTTCTCTTCTCTTGAGAAAAATATGGTATGAGGAATGCATTAACTAGTTAATGCTGTTAGCTAACAATGTGTTGCATATTTTCCTGTTGGGCACATATTTATATAAAATACAAGGAAATGCCCTCTTGTATTATCTATTTTTTCTGCTTGTTGGCCAGAGTTCTTAAACAAGAATACTACTGGATTTCCACAATGTAGTGATAAGTTGCTAAATTTGCTGGGGCAAAAGCATTTTTTCAGGAAAGTTTTTATATGTAGATTTTGTTCACTTTATTTTCAAATAGGGGCCTTTATAAGTTACTGAAGCAGTCGGAGTGACTACTGTAACAATTAAAAATTAGGAGATGATATTGTCAAGTTACAGATAGCCAGCATGGAGACGGTGATTGGATATTTGGAGGTGACTAGTTGAGCAAAGTTGTTGGAGGATTATTGTTTTAATGCTGATGATTTTTGCTTCTCCCAGAACACTGACATTTGTCTGCCTGTCTTCCCAAGAGATGTGTTGGAAATTTCAAAGGCAATGCTGATGGAATCTCTCCAGAAGTCAATAGTGACATTTGGTATTTGAACCATGTTTCACAGGCATACAACATAGTTGGTAGGATAATA
This sequence comes from Anolis apletophallus, assembly GCA_030556195.1. Lineage (NCBI taxonomy): Eukaryota > Metazoa > Chordata > Lepidosauria > Squamata > Anolidae > Anolis > Anolis apletophallus. The sequence continues at coordinate 29,155,564 of JARBWK010000001.1, forward strand.
GCTTTATAAACAAGCATCTTGGTATCCCTATGAATATCCTGATCCTTGAACACTCTATGCTTCATGTGAAAAAATGTTGCACTTGCAAAACTCAGATGTTGTATTTTGGCTTTCATGCCAACCTTTGTGGAGAGGTATCTGCCAAGGTTGCAAAAAATGTCAACATTTTCTTGCATTGCAGCATTTAACTGTATTGTTGGAATTGCTGGAGATTGGTTTGTGCCTGCTGATAGAGCACTTTTTTATTTTAAGTGAATAGTCTAACTTCTGCAAATAAGGTGTTTAAAGTACCTTGTAGGTCTTCCTCTGAATAGGCACATACTACATTATCATCTGCATATTGGAGTTCTATAACAGAAGTTGTTGTTGTTCCCTTACTTTTAGCCTTCAGTCTGCTGAGGTTAAAGAGCATATCATCTGTCCAGTATGTGATTTCCAAACCTGTGGAAAGCTTTCCCATCAACAAGGTGTCTAATCATAGCTATGAAGATGGAGAATAAGGTTGGGGCAACATCACATCCCTGTTTGATACCAGATTCCACCTTAAATGGGTCAATGTGGGAGCCATTGCTGTCCAAAGTCATTATGGAGAAGCCGCAAAATATTCACAAATTTATCAGGGATTTGACTTTTAGGAGGATGATCTAGAGAACATTATGATTCACTGTGTCGATAGCATTTGCAAGGTTGATGAATGCCATGTACAAAAGTTGATTTTGTTCCCTGCATGCAGTAAATATCTACTGTTCCTCTGGAGGGGCGGAATCCATTCTGGGATTCAGGAAGGGTGTGTTCTGAAACAGAAAGAAGGCAGTTTGTGAGGATTCTTGCGGAGTTTTCTGGCAGAGGTTAAAGGGAAATACCTTGATACTGTATTAACTTTAATCTAATGTGCCATAGAATGAATACAGACTTCAAAACCCTGAAACAAATAAACAAACAAAACCCAACGTATTTGCTGACTAATATAATGTGCAGCAGCAGAAGGTGCACTCTTTGTAATATAGTCATTACAGTTGCTAGGCTACCTGCTTATAATTCCTTCTTTAAAACCAAAAATGTTACAACACCGAAGCTTTCAGAAATAGAAAAGAAAACTTTGCTTCCATGCTGTAGAATGAATCCACTTTAATTGGCTTGGTTCAATGCTATGGAGTCATGGGGGATATAGTTTTACAAGTTCTTGAGCCTTCTCTGCCAAATAATGCTGATGTCTAATCAAACTACAAATCCCAGGATAGCATAGCATTGAGCCATGGCTGTTAAATTAGCAATGATGTCCATCAAATAGGAGCACCAGGTGCTTCTGAAGCACCCTCCCCTTTTGCTTTGGCTCAGCAGTAAAATTAACATATTATATGAATAAATAAAGTGAGCATTAGATTTGAGTAAATAGGGAAGTTCCACCTTGTATAAACATTGATATGCAATGTTGTAGGAAAATTGTGTCTTTTAAATACAACAGCAATGTCAATTATGTTTTTTTTTACTTTAAAATATTTTCAAAGTAAAAAATGTTTAGTAAATGTTTAGTAAAAATGTTTAGGCTTGTCAAAGAGGGAAGTCCTATTATTCACTATTGACCTACATAAGGATCAGGGACACCTGTCCTTTTTCCCAGATGGGTTTGACAATGCAGGGAAGAAACCAATAGCATGGATCAAGCCAACTTAAACAAATCAGACTTTTTTTTCTGGCATAAACAAACATCAGATCTCAGTGAACAGAATTGTGCTAGAATGATGAGGTTTATATGCCAGGAACAGTGACTGATTTTTATAAAAAGAATATGTGGATAGTCGACCAGCTATATTTGACAACCTCATGGGGCTAATAGCTAAATAAGTGCTCATTTTCTATGGCTAGATAATGCAGGTGGGAGTCTCCCTAGTTGTGCCATGTGTTGTTTTCAAGGACAAATAAAGGAAAGAAAGGGAACAACCTTGTAGAGAGTCTAGGAGTGTGTTCCTCTCTGGAGATAAGATATAGGAAAAGTTAAGTCTAGGAGGACCTCCCTGGGTAATGACAGGCTGTAGGTACATGGCTTTTCACCAGGATGTTAAAAAAAAGACACATGACTGATTTCTCTGCTGCACTAGTGGAAGTCCATTTCAACAGATTGGGATTCCTAATACAGTACAACTAAATATTGTATTCCCAAGGTTTCAGTTATATACAGTCCAAAAATATTTTCTCCTGGAAGTGTCTCTCTGGGCTCTCCAGTAATCAAAATAAATTTAGGAATCCCTATTATTCATGGTTCTAAGTATCTGCTGAAGGTCTTGCTATGTATTACCATGGTTACAAGGGTTCTCCTACAATTGAATGAATGTAGCTCATGTTTATCCTGTCACCTATGCCTAGACTTTCACCCTAATGTGCATGCAATGCTATTTCCTATTCAGCTTTTGATTTGTAAACATTCTCCCTTAAGGAAAAAAAATTGTCTTCTTTATATGTAAAACAGTTTCATATGATCTCCCATGTTGCCGGTATTAATCCAATACCATAGCCATAGCCAGAACCCTACACCATTTGATCAGAGCTATTTCTGAGCTGAAAAAGTAGAGATAAGACTAATATTGTGATAGATGGATGGATGGATAGATAGATAGATAGATAGATAAGAGGAGGGAGGGAGAATGTTCTAGGCAGCAATATAAGGAATATTCATAAATGTTTCATCCTTAATGAGAAAGGATGTTTGAAAGTTGATTTATTTTAAATGTGAAAAGAAGAGAGATCAGCTTTTTTTATCAGTGGTAACAACAATCTCTTTTTTGGCACAAAATCATTGTTTTACCCAACCAAAATCTCTGCCAATTGGGGGGGGGGAGGTTTGCCCCATAATGAAAAAAGAGAGGGGAGGGGTCTGGAGGCAATGGAACAAAAATCTTATTGATCAGGAAGAAAAGCCTATCATTTTTAATTCTAGCATTACACAATGAAATAAGTCACAATTTAAATCTGTACTTCAATGTAGTTCACCACGTAAAATTCAAAATTATGCACACACACAAAAATAATAAAAGCACTGGGCACAAATAACAACTTATGTTGGAGCACAAAATACAACAGGGAAAATTACTTGCTAAAAGTTTTATTGTATAAGTCCCATTCAGGTACAATGTAAGTGGCAACAAAGCATTCACGTTTTCACCCTGACTCTTCAATTGCTAACTTAGTGCATGTAAGCATATGTACTTAGTGCCCTCTCTTGTGAAACTTCCTTCAAATCAGAACCCTGTAGTGTAGAAGAAGCCAGCAGGGACTGGTGTCTCCAATGTCTGCTCCTTTGTGAAGTTTGTTTGGCATTTCAAAGAAGTAAAACATGGACAAGGCTGCAAAGTCTGAGTGTCTAAAATCCAGCAAGTGCATTGAGACCTGCTTTAAGTGTGGTGCCAAATACATAGAGACATGCAGAGACATAGTAAATATGTACACAAATGCATGCTTTATGGAAAAGCATGCAAAATGTGCACAAATGTATTTGTAAATAAAACAAAGCAAACACAAATAACACAGCCTGATATTAATCAAGGACAGGACAAGATTGTGGGGGTAATTTGGAGAAAAACAATGATCTGAAACTGAGAGATTTTCAAATCTTTCAAAAGGTGATAGTGGAAATGAGGAAGAGCCTGCCATTTGATTTTAAGTACATTTCCTTTCGCTAGCATAAGCTACCCCTAAAATTGAGCTGCAGACATTTACCTCTATGTAGAACACAGTGAGAAAAATTGTTTAGACATATCCTTGGTCTGGTATAATCAAGCTGTCAATAAGGCTGGACTTTTTCCAGAAGCTGTTATCTGTCATTCCAGCAACACAACTTTGATTTTAGCTGTATTTTTTTATTCAACATTGTAGATTTTTAGTGTAATGGGTTGATGTTGATTCCCAGAGTTATGGAGCTGGAAAGGAAGTGGATGCGGTTAGCCTTTATTTTATTAGACTTTGGTTCAAGTGTCAAAGATTAGCCTGTGACCTGGCTTAGCCCCACATAAATCTGTTCACATTCAAAGTCGCAGAGGTGCTACAGTTCCAAGGTATGGTATTGTGAGAACTTGAGAATTTTATTAATTTGAAGCTGAGGCAGGATACTTTTGACCTTCTACATTTTTCAGCAGAGACGATGCATGCCCAAGGGAATGTTAGGATTATTGTTTATATCTTATGTCCCTGAATCATCTTTTCAGATTTCATGTTTCATTGAGAAATGGTGCAAACATTCAGAACAGGAAGGTGGACTGGAAATGAATTCTTCCACTTTCAGAAAATTTAACTTTACTTTGACATGAGGGATGCATGCAGGGGAAGAGTGCAGAAATTGTCAGTACCAGATTCTGAGTCCAGAATTATGTGCTCTGTTTTCTGTGCCTATACTGGCTTGTTCCCTTATATGCCATGTGAATGCAGGAATATCTGGGTACAAATACACATTGGAATGCAAGGACTGGCTAGAAACCATGAATAATCTTTCCCCTCACTTGTTTCCTCTAAAAACAAGTCATTTTGAGCTAAAGCTTCCAGGCATAATGACTTGCAGTGGCATCAAGCCAATTGATTTTCCTTCCTGCTAACGTATTATTTGCTATTCCAAGACCCCCCCCCCCCCAAAAAACAACAACAACCAAGAGAACTAAGCAGAGACATCTGGTGTGGAGGAGTTAAAACATTAACCCAGGACTCAACTTGAAGGCTAAAGTGACCTGGATTCTTCTGATTATGCCTATAAATATTCATTTAGCTGGCCAGCCTGACAGCTACAGTAACTGAGGCCTGCTCAATTGATATAATTGTGAGATATAAGCAACTCTGAGCCATAACTGTAATAAAGGTCCATATTTTCTACAATTTCTCCAGCTCTCTCAAGACAACTGGATGCATTTTGAAGAGTTGGGAAAGTATCTAGTGCATTTATAAATAATTTTACTTGTGTTGATATAGACTGAAAGGGAATTGCAGCCAGGGTATATTTCAATCAAAATCACATATTACAGTTTGAAATCAGGTTCCTAAAGTAACCATACATGTATCTGAAGTCTCATAGAAGATTATTTAAAGTGAAAGTCTGACCTTTCATGTCGGCCACTGGGTTTAGAGCAAGTTGGACCCCCCCCCCAAAAAAATTCATGTACATTTATGAATGTATTTTATGTTTATGTTTTATCATAATACTTTAGGTAAAAAAATTAATGTGAATTTTCTGTAACCAATTGCTATTTTTGTGGGGGAAATGCCGATTAATTGCTCTATTGCCTTAGGGCATCTTCTTTAGGGGATCTTCTAAAGAAGAGTTCTCACCTTAATGTGAAAGACACTGAAAGTTTGCAAGTTTTTGTGTTTAAAGGGATATATTTTCCCCCATAAATAAAGCTATGCCTTTTTAATGTACACTATTGCAGTGACTACTTTTACGTGAACTGAATTGCAAACTCATAATCAGATCCACACATATGCAAATCGAATTAATTATGGGGAATAACTAGAACTTTCTTCTCATTACTATTTCTGAATTTTCTCAACAAAAAAAAACTCAGAAAGGTCCAAAGCTACTTCTAGAGAATCACAAGTTTGCTCCATCTATATTGCTGGTGTTCCTCCAAGATGAAATACAAAAACATATACTGTAGATAGTCATGTCAGACTAAAGAAAACACTAATTTCCAATGTTATTTGACTGCAATTTTCCTCATGAATGTGTTTTCTCATAAGCACCTTCTCTCAAAAATGTATGCTCTATCTGTGAAAGTGAAGCAATAAGATTCTATCACACATTTTACTTGAACACATTTTACTTGAAGTATTCTTGTTCTACTCACCAACTGAATTGAATAAAGAAATGTCTACACACTTCATTTGCTTCTGACTTCCTTAATGATATTCCTTTATTTCTTCGTGTAACAAATCAACAATTTATCACTTATTGGTTGATTTTAAAGAGCCTTTAGGTTCTAAGTATTTTACAAGTATGCTAAACTCCACTTAATACCTAGACATCATGTTTCCTTTGTTAAGAAGGAAAAAGTAACAACTTTACCTAGAAATTATGCTTCCAGAAACATTATTTTGTTTTATAGGTCGTATATAATTGTTGCATCCCAGGATTCCAGTGAGATTTCCAAAGAGATGCTTCATGGTCATATATCTGCTCTGAAGGAGCCCTGCTGTCAGATGCTCTGCCTGATTAGCCATTGAAGGTCACAGCAAGGTGTCCATTCTGTCTCCTGTGAATCTACTGAAGCTCCAGATGATTCAGAGCAGTCTTGCTGGGATAAATATATAGACTGAAACCAGAATGCTCACTTTGAGTGTCATATTATCAAATGGGTCTTGGAACTAGGTATTCTGAAATGATAGTTACCAACTTATGATGGAGTTCCAAAGAGCTCCAGTAAGTATTCAATTCCTCTCAAAATGCACCAAAATGATGTGATTGATGTGTGTGTGTGTGTGTGGTTTTTTTAAAAAAAAAAAAACCAAGACATTTTCTCAAGTTAGTCATTCATAGTCTTTTGGGAATGGAACTATGGTCAATTGGACTTCAGGGACAAAATTAGACTCATTCGTGAGAAATTAGGAAACACAGCATTAGATTACAAGTCCTATATATTGGGTTGTAGCCTGTGTTGGATGGGTGTCACACTCCCCTGAAGACACAGGTTCGCAATCTTGGGGTGATCCTGGATTCATCGCTGACCCTGGAACGCCAGGTGCCAGGAGTGCCTTTGCACTGTTTAAGCCAGCTGTGTGCCATATGTGCCCATACCTTGAGATGACAGACTTGGTAGTCCATGCTTTAGTCATATCCCATTCAAGCTACTGCAATGCTCTCTATGTGGGGCTGCCTTTGAAGATAGTTTTGGAAGCTTCAAATGGTCCAGAGATTGGCAGCCAGGTTACTAGCTGGAGTGCCATTCAGGGACAGAACCACAGCATGGGGAGAACCACCCTCCCCATGCTGTGCCAGTTCCACTGGCTGTTGATATGCTTCTGGGCTTAATACAAAATGCTGGTTACTTTTAAAGCCCTAAATGGTTTGGGTCCAGACTATTTGACGAATCGCATCTCCCACTATATATCAACTTGGACATGTAGTCTCTAGAGGAGGCCCTCCTCTTGGTCCCACCCATGTCCCAAACACAGCTGGTGAGAACGAGAGAAGGAGTTAAAGATGGGCCCTCCTCACCTTCAAGAAACAGCTGAGGACAAACTTTTGCTCCCTGGCTTATGAGGAGGAGGTGGAGGAATTGGTAATACTTCCATTATACCTCTGATTAATAGCTATCATTCTATCTGTGCCCTGTTCGCCCCACCAACTCAATAGATATCTTGAGCAATGATCAATCTAATTTCCCTCAAGAAACTGGGAAATTAATGCTTCTGTTTGATGTTTGATGTTTTATCTTATGTCTGATATAAAAAGCAGGATTTTTTAATTTAATTTTAATTGTTAAGTCATAACTTCTTTTTATATGTTGAGTTGCCAAATTTCGTTACTGTGGATGTGTTGTTGTGTTCAGACATTGAATGTTTGCCTTTTATGTTTGGAATCTGTCTTGACGAGTTTATTCTGTAGCACCACTTTGTGCAATTTCTTTCTAAAGGATGTTTGATTTCCTCTATCCCTTTTAAGCTTCCTGCATTATTTTTTTCATTTAAAAAGTTGTTTTTGTACATTTTAAAAAATAACAACAAATGATATTATTGAAGCCATTATGCTGAAGGGTTAAAATGTAGAAGGGGGAACATAGTTGATGTAGCTGGTTGGTTTATTTTGCATGAATGCTTCACTTTCCACCCTTAGGCTAGATAACGATACTTTATTTATTTCCTGGCAGAGCAATTACTCTTTGTTACTGAGTGACCCTGTTGAATTAACAGAGACTGCGGTGGGGGAAGCTAACATCCATTTCATGGTTGGCATTTCAGCCCCTGTTTTTTGTAATGATTACCATTTATCAACAATTGGCCACCAATTGTAACTGCCCACCTGTTTTTGCACCTGAGCCAAGAAATACCTTCAGACCCCAGCTTCATTCTCCTTAACCTGCTCACAGTTTCCTGGCTGCCACTTCATATGTCACAGCCATGAAGCAGTGATAAACAACAGCAAAAGGGATAGGAGTTACCTGAAATTGTAATTCCTCTCTAACAAAGAATATTAAAAGCAGTCCTAGAACTATCATTTCAAATAGGAGTTATTAAGCAGTTCTTATCACTTATTCACATTTTGTATGAGACTGGAATCCCAAATTCTTCTGGAAAATAGACATCCTTAGCATTTCTTCCTCTTCACTCTTCAGTGGATATTTTAGAGTACTTTTGCCTGAAGCAAAATAATCAAATCTATTTTAAATCAAGGTAGCAAAATAATTAACTACATTAAGAAGACTTAGAAGGACAGTTAATAAAGTGCTTCTTGGAATCTGTAAACAATGAATTATATCCAACATCACTGTGTGTGCATGGTCAGACAAATCAATTTTATACTACCACTGTACTTCAGGGCATAGATGTTGAGGAATTTGGGGAGAGGTGACATTGCTCTTCTACTGAACATAAATAATATTTTCTGCACAAGGGAAATTAAAAGACAGAAATTTCTGAAATGCTTTTACTGTAAATTGATGCACAGTACTAAATTCATTTCAAGGTGCAACAATATACAGTTGTGTTCTTTTTTATTTAAAATGAAACAAAGCCATTATGAAACCTACACCTGTTTGTGTAAAAATAAATAATTGTATATTCTTTCAAAAGGTTCATAAGATTTGGAGAAAATTTGTAAGTCATTATGGAGTACAATGCACACACACACACATGAGCTACAGCTCTAAATAGAAATGAGTAAAGCCATAGATATATCAGTTGTAAAAAAACACCTTTTCTTGAACTATTCAGAGAGAGATATTTATTTGTCTGTTTTATCATAAAGACAAAAAGGAATCCAGCCTTGATTTTGAGACTAACTGGGAATTAAAATTCTAGCAGAACCTTATAAGGAATGGAGTCTACTTCAGGGCTGTCCAACTTCTACCGGACCTGTGGCCGGAAGTCCAGTTACTGATGACCTGGGGGCCGAAGGGTCTGCCTCCGCCCCGGCTCCGCCCCTCCCCGGCTCCACCCCAGCTCCGCCCCTCCCCAGCTCCACCCAGGTTCCGCCCCTCCCTGGCTCCACCCCCCTGCCCCCCCCTCCCCGGATCGACCCTCTCCCCGCCCTGGAGGTGTCTGTGGAGGACACCGGGGCTTTGACTTGGAGATAGAGATGAACACCAAAATCCCAGTCTCAAGTCCCAGTCCCTGCTTTGAACTGGATTATATTGCAGTGTGGACTCAGGGCCCTTCACACAACCATATAACTCAGAATATCCAGGAAGGAAACCCCACAAAACCTGCTTTGAACTGGATTATATTGTAGTGTGGACTCAGGGCCCTTCACACAGCCGTATAATGCAGAATATCCAGGCAGGAAACCCCACAAAACCTGCTTTGAACTGGATTATATTGCAATGTGGACTCAGGGCCCTTCACACAGCCATAGAACGCAGAATATCCAGGCAGGAAACCCCACAAAACCTGCTTTGAACTGGATTATATTGCAGTGTGGACTCAGGGCCCTTCACACAGCCATAGAACGCAGAATATCCAGGCAGGAAACCCCACAAAACCTGCTTTGAACTGGATTATATTGCAGTGTGGACTCAGGGCCCTTCACACAGCCATAGAACACAGAATATCCAGGCAGGAAACCCCACAAAACCTGCTTTGAACTGGATTATATTGCAATGTGGACTCAGGGCCCTTCACACAGCCATATAACACAGAATATCCAGGCAGGAAACCCCACAAAACCTGCTTTGAACTGGATTATATTGCAGTGTGGACTCAGGGCCCTTCACACAGCCATAGAACGCAGAATATCCAGGCAGGAAACCCCACAAAACCTGCTTTGAACTGGATTATATTGCAGTGTGGACTCAGGGCCCTTCACACAGCCATAGAACGCAGAATATCCAGGCAGGAAACCCCACAAAACCTGCTTTGAACTGGATTATATTGCAGTGTGGACTCAGGGCCCTTCACACAGCCATAGAACACAGAATATCCAGGCAGGAAACCCCACAAAACCTGCTTTGAACTGGATTATATTGCAATGTGGACTCAGGGCCCTTCACACAGCCATATAACACAGAATATCCAGGCAGGAAACCCCACAAAACCTGCTTTGAACTGGATTATATTGCAGTGTGGATTCAGGGCCCTTCCACACAGCCATATAACCCAGAATACCTGCTTTGAACTGGATTATCGGAGTCCACACTCATATAATCTGGTTTAAAGCAAATAACATGGGATTTTATTCAGATGTGTGGAAAGGAAGTCAAATAAGAAGCCAGGGCCCTTCCACACAGGCCTATAACCCTGAATGATAAGGCATAATATTCATTTTGCCTCTGCTAATAATAATAATAATAACAACAACAACAACAGGTTCCTGGAGTAGGAGACCTCCAAGAGCCATCCAGGGCCATCCAGTCCAATCTCCTTCTGCCATAAGGGGAAAACACAATCAAAGCATTCCTCACAGATGGCCATTCAGCCTCTGATGATAATAATAATAATAATAATAATAATAATTACAATGGGTTCCTAGAATAGGAGACCTCCAAGGGCCATCCAGTCCAATCTCCTTCTGCCATAAGGGGAAAACACAATCAAAGCAATCCTCACAGATGGCCATTCAGCCTCTGATGATAATAATAATAATAATAATAATAATAATAATAATTACAATGGGTTCCTAGAATAGGAGACCTCCAAGGGCCATCCAGTCCAATCTCCTTCTGCCATAAGGGGAAAACACAATCAAAGCATTCCTCAGCCATGTTGAATCAAACCTAAACTCTCATGAGAGCAACAGAAAGTACTGAACTTTGAGTTTGGGAGTTGTAGTTCTCCTCCATCCAGAGAGCACTGTGGACTCAAATAATGATGGATCAGGACCAAACTTGGCACGAAGCCTCAGGAGAGGAGGAAGCCGGAAAAGGAATGAATGAGCACACACCCCCTGCTCCGAACTCGGCCCCGCCCCTTTTTCGCTCTGGCCACGCCCCCCTCTCACTCGTGCACTCTCTCTCCTTCCCTCTTTCCTTCAGGTGGTGGAAGGGGGAAGGAATGAAAGGGGGAAAGAGAGAAAGAAGGAGGGAGGGAGAGAGAGAGGGGGGAGGGAGGGAAGGAGGAGGAAGAGAGCCTGCTCCTCCTCCTGCCCCGCCCCTCTCACCCCCCCGCGAAAAAAATAAAATAAAAAATATTCCAAAAAATATTCCAAAAAAATATTCCAAAAAAATATTTTAAATTTTTTTTTTTAATCTTAAAAGGCAGATATCTTGCAGGAGGGTAGGGGGCCGTGGGGAAGGGGTTGGGGGGCCGTATACGGCCCGGGGGCCGCCAGTTGGACAGCCCTGGTCTACTTCATCAGACACAGTCCACATGTATCTGATGAAGTGGACTGTAGTCCATGTAAGCTTATGCTATAAAAAAACTTTTTCCAGTTAGATCCATTTATGTCTTTCTAAGATCATCTTTAGCAAATTTGATTCTACCAGTTCACTTTTCTACAAAAGCAACTACCCCCTTAGGGTTCAGCCCGGCTCAAAATAAAAAAAAAATCATTGTTTTTGCAGTCTCTAGCCCTGCAGCAATATAGTAATGGTTTTTTAAAAAGAAATATTTGATTCTCCTACCTAAAATTATTATTATTAATAAAGCTCTATTGGGTGGTAGCTCTTTCCATGTTTTTTTTTAAATTAGTGGCTCCATTCTTTAAAAATCCTACCATTTGGAGGGTACTATCTTGTCATCAATGGTATATAACATCCATATATCGATAAGGAGCAGTCATGATGAATTATGTCATTAATATGCCCCTGACACCTATTATTATTTCTCTGCAACATTTGAATTAAGAGGCTCTGTGCCTTCTGACCCAGTGTTTGCATACATCAACTTTATGGATACATACAGTGGTTGGTTTGATAGGGAGGGACTAAAATACCTCCCAAAGAATGAATGGACCTTGTTGAGTAAAATATTTACAAAATGGTAGTCTCTAATCTCTAGAAGACTGGGGACGAAGAAATGCACTTAGGAATCATAGGGCAGCATTATACTGCATTCTTTCCAAGATGTGTGGCTAGGACACCACTTGAAAGAACAGAAAATCTTTATATGTTTGTTTAAGAAGTACACAAATAAAAATGCTCTTGGTTACACACTATACAAAGACAGACCCCCTGCCCCAAAATATTCTAGGAATCTTTGATACCAAAAGTTACTAAGCATCTACATCCACTTACATTACCTTTATTTATGTATTTATTTGTCACGTTTCTATACCACCCCTCTCAGCCCGAAGGCGACTCAGGACAGTTTACACAGGCAGTCTCTGCCCTCAATAGAACACAGCAACAAGTCAACCCCCCCAGAAAAAAAACCATATAATAACAATTTAACAATTTAAAACATACAATTTCAGCCTCAGCGTCATGTTGAAATCAGTTTCCATCACATCGTCATCATTCCATATATCTCATTAAGCCTTATATTTCATTAGCAAATGCCTGCTCAAATAACCAGGTCTTGACTTTCTTGCAAAACGTCAGGAGGGAGGGGGCCGATCTGATGTCTTTAGGGAGGGTGTTCCAAAGCTGAGGAGCCACCACTGAAAAGGCCCTGTCTCTCGTCCCCGCTAGTCGCGCCTGCGAAGAAGGGGGGACTGAGAGCAGGGCCTCTCCAGATGATCTTAAACATCTCGATGGTTCATAGGGAGAGATGCGTTTGGACAGGTAAGTTGGACCCGAACCATTTAGGGCTTTAAAGGCTAAAGCCAGCACTTTGAATTGTGCCCGGTAGCAAACTGGCAGCCAGTGGAGCTGGCACAACAGAGGAGTTGTACGCTCTCTGAATGGCGCTCCTGTTGTCAACCTGGCTGCTGTCCGTTGGACTAGTTGCAGCTTCCGAACAGTCTTCAAAGGCAACCCCACGTGGAGCATTGGTAGTTGTATAAAATATTGGTGTGTGTTTTGGGGGTGGGGGTGTTACTTGAAGCCACTATGAGAGATCATCCAGAGATTTGGGGTTAGATGTCATCTGTATGCAGATAATGTTAATCTCTAGCACTCCTTCCCAACTATGTGTGTTGGACATAGTTACATTCCCCCTGAAGACACAAGTTGGTAGCTTGGGAGTGATCCTAGACTCATCATTGAGCCTGGAATCCCAAGTCTCAGCAGTGACTAGGGGAGCTTTTGCACAATTAAAACTTGTGCACCAGTTACGCCTGTACTTTGGGAAGTCAGATTTTGCCATGGTGGTCCACACTCTCATTACTTCCCAAATAGATTACTGCAACACACTTTATGTGGGTTTGCCTTTGAAGACTGTTTGGAAGCTCCAACTAGTCCAACAGACAGCAGCCAGATTTCTCAGCTGAGCGGCATATAGAGAGCATACAACCCCTCTGCTACACAGGCTCCATTGGCTGCCAATCTGCTACCGACCACAATTCAAAATGCTTGTTTTAGCCTATAAAGCCCTAAATGGTTATGACCTAGTTTACCTATCTGAACTGTCCCGCTATGAACCATCGTGAAGTTTAAGATCGGAAGGGGAGGCCCTACTCTCAATCCCACCATCCTCACAAATGGAACTCATGGGGACAAGAGACAGGGCCTTCTCAGTGGTGACCCCTTGCCTGTGGAACTCTCCTCCCAGTGACATCAGATTTGCCCCTCCCTGCTGTTCTTTAGAAATAAATTCAAAACCTGGTTATGGGATCAAACGTTTGAACAGTAGAGGCAGCAATCAAGAATGAGACCCAATTTCTCTGAATGACAATGGACTGACTGACCCAGACTATGATTTTAAACTTGCATGATTTAAAACAAATGTTCTAGTAATTTAGTGCCTTGATGAATTGTTTTAATTGCTATTATTATTTACTACTGTTGTTGGCATTCAATGAATGTAGTGAAGTCTCCTTGAGTCCCCCTCCGGGGATGAGAAAGATGAGATGCAAATATGCAAAATAAATAAATACTTTATCTTTGGTATGGAAAGTCTAAAAGTTGCTCTTCTGATGAAATGGATATGCATTTCCTAACTCTGAAAAGAATATATAAGGAATCATCAATCTATTCAGAATAGTTGCTCTATTTTTCACTCCACTTGCTTAGGGGAGAAAAATAAGGAAATATACCACATGTTTGATCACTAAGCAATAAGAGTTGTGGCATGTGTCCAGTTCATATGAAAATGATTAATAGACATGTTAATATAGCTTCAAGCATTTTAGCAAGCACTTTCAGAAAGAGACAAATGGCCAGTATCAAGTTCTTTGTGTGAAATGTTGCCCCTTACACATCCCAACTCTGTGGTAGCTATAAAACCTGTATTCGCAAATGCAATGTTTAGCTTTCCCAGAAAAACGGATCCATCTGCTGTGGTTCAGAGGCTATGTTACAAATTGATGCCTTATCTATTCTTTTTTGTCCTTTATTCACCAAGAGTAGCAACTTTGAAAGGGGCATATTAGACTCATGGGGCATTGCATTGTGCCCCACCACACCATTGTACAGTGTGATTCAAAAGCAGTATATTTCACAATGGCAACATGCTACAATTTCACAACAAGTTGCAAAGTATTTATTGGTTATCAAGTTTACTAACAGTTTTGAGCCAGAAAAAAATGTTAAAAAAATTCTGCAAATGGAGTATATCTCATTCAGCCTTATGTTGCAGGGTTACCATCATCGGAATGACTGAGGACAGGAGCTGTTTGTACACTGAGAGAGGAATCTAGCAGCAATTATTTGCAACTCTCTACTCCATCCTTTTTATTCATAGGCCGTTTTTGGTTGCAGAAATATAATAATTTCAAATTGGGTCCATCTTCTCTGTATATGTGGTAGCAATTAACCTTCACTCTCTCATAATTTTCCTTTAAAATAAGCATATGCTTTTAAAATGCTGATTTAGACTTCTAGGAGTTTAATCTGATTTAACTCCCCATACAGAGCAATTATTATTTTTGTGACCATGATAATCACAAATAAGATGTACTTAAACTGCCCCTTCTCACCACAATCTTTTGGGATGCATTTGGTGCCTTTATACTTAAATATACAGTACATCCCTCATGCATATAATATTATGATTATAATATAATAATAGCAACATTTTATTTGTTACACATCTCTCTTCACAACTTGAGGTGGAATACAACATAGTTAAAACACCATTAAAACTATCTATCATCTATCTATCTATTACATAGGGCAAAGATTAAAACACCAATAACAATAAAATGCAAAGTTAAAATTCATTGGGTAGGCCTGCTGGAAGAGATTAAACTTTAATTATGGCTTAAATTTTGATCACGTATTTAGCTGCTTGAGCTCTTCCAGCAGCTCATCCCATAGTCTTGGGGGTGGGGGAGAGGGGACGGATAAAATGGTATTCTGGGCTACGATTGCCAGACAGATTCTGGCTGGTTGCAGTAAACGTTCCCAGAGGAACTAACTTCCAGGATGGATTGTATGAGACTGTCCAAACACTGGGATAAACTTGAGAGTCCCACAGTGCCCTCTGAAATGGGGATAATTACACTATGAGAGGATGTAGGAGGGTTCCTTCTCTATTGTGGTATCTGGTTGTGGGATACCTACCCCATAGATCAGAGCTTTCCAAACGTCTTTTGACACGTTAGTGTGTCAGCTGCAGTGTGTAGATGTGTCAGGCAAACGTAACAATAAACTTTGGAGTTCATGAGAAATAATGAATAAATAATATATTTTAAAAATATAAATGAAAGGATTTCATGAAATATGTTGTGCCCCCATGCATTTTGTTATTACAAGTTATGTATTTTGTTATTACAAGTTACGAAATGTTTGAAAAGTTCTACTATAGAAGCCTGATGGACACCAACACTGGTATCATTCTGGCACCAAGTAAAAGCTTTTGCATTCTATTTGATTTTACCCAAATCTGCAAATATATTTGTTACTTTCAATAGTTTCAAACTGTTTTAACTGATTTCAGTTATTTTGTTTTAGGCTTGTCAAATTAGTTAATATGTTTTAGTCTGTATAATTATTGCTTCCTGTCTCACATTATTTGTGAAATCAATTTAATCATAGGCCCTCTTGCCAGATGTATAACAACAAGCATAAAATTCAGCTTTGTGTGCAGAACTTTGTTTCCTTTGATGATAACTAGTTCCAGAGCTGAGTGTGTGTAACAGACCTGACAGAAGTTGCCTTTTCTTTCCTTTCCTCAAAGTACAATCCTTTCAGTTGCTCCCTAATGCTCCATTGAGAATCACTGAATCCTGAACAGCACACGTGTCAAACTCAAGGCCAAATTGAGGGCCAAATCTAATCCACAATGTAATTTTATGTGGCCATCCAGATGATGGACTTGTGTATTCCTCATTATTAGACATCACAACCAGAGCTGGTAGGAATTGTGGTAACAGTAACATCTGGGAGGTTGCAGTTTGTTCTGTTTAGTCAGGAAAGTGGGGTTTGAATTTAGATATATCTATCTTTAAAATGTCTAATAATAATAATAGTTATTTATACTCTGCTTTATGTTTCCCGAAGGAGACTGAAGGTGGCTTTAACCTTTACCTTTAACCTTTACCTAACTTTAGCCTTTACTTAACCTAACTTCTGACCCACAAGTGCTGTTGGAATGCAATTCCCTTTATTTATTTATTTATTTATTTATTTATTATTCATTCTTGTATACCGCTCCTTCCAGCAGGCTCGGGGCAGTTTACACAATGCATATAAAACAATCACGACACAATTCAATACAACAATACTAAAAGCGTAAAAACATAAAAGCATAAAACAAACAACTATACAAGAGAAAGCAACTGCAGAGCATCTACAGTTTAAATTCTAGGCTTAACTCAGTGTTTAGGGACCAATGAGATTAAAAGCTTGTCTAAACAAAGATGTTTTACAAGCTCTCCTGAACAGGGCCTTCAACCGGCATAGAATTCCATAAAGATGGTGCTGCCATGAAGAAGGCTCTCGATCTTGTAGTGGACAGCCTGCAGGAATGGATCGAAGGGACTAGTAGGAGGTTCTGCTCTTCTGAACGCAGTGATCTCAAGGGAGTATATGAGGTGAGGCGGTCCCTCAGGTACACTGGCCCTAGACCATACAAGGCCTCAATCAGCATAGCAGATAATAAAAAGTGATTCAAGTTGTTGTTCAATAACACCTGGGAACCCAAACTTGGTGAAAACTAAAGAGTACCAATCACTCTATGAAACAATTATGGTTGAGCTTCTGTATCCACAGATTCAATTGCCCTTTGAAGGCAACCATAAGGCTGGTGTGGCCCTTGATGAAAATGAGATTGACACCCTTGCTATACAGCAAGGTATGGGCTATGGCATGTGGAGCTGACAGAAAAAAAAGGAATATTCTATAAGGGCCTCATCATATTAGAGCACCATCCACTTTAGTCCATTGTAAATCCTGTGGCTGCCTCCTACAGAATTCTGTGGTTTGTAATTTAGGGAGGCCTAGTCACTGCATTTAACATGGGTTAAACACACATTTCATTTCATTTCATTTCAATTTATTATTTGATGAGTCGCTCTCCACCGGAGTGCTCCGAGCGACTTACATAGCAATAAAACAACAAGCATATCAACAATAAATCACAGTTTAAAAGCTTTGACGAAGAGCCAAGTTTTGAGAGCTTGAGAGAATGACCGCAAATCAGGTATAGCTCTAATGTATGGAGGTAAGGAGTTCCACAAGGTTGGGGCAAGAACCAAAAAGGCCCTGTGCCTCGTGGAGTCCAGGCAAGCCTCCCTGGGACCGGGAATAGACAAAATGTTTTCTTGAGCTGATCTTGGTGGTCTCTGATAACAGATATGTGAAAGACGCTCTCTGAGGTATTTTGGGCCTTGGCCATGAATGGCCCTAAAGGTCAGAAACAGTGTCTTATAGGTAGCCTATGCCGCGCCCTGGGCCTATAGATGAGTGACTGGGATTGCTGTAAAGGTCCTATGCCCAGGGGTTAACGGGTGCCTTCCTTTCAGGGAGAGAGTTACAACAAAGTCCAACTGCTCTTTGAAACAGTTAACAATATTTATTTCTTCAAAGTCACAATATGCAGGTGACTAGAAATTGGCAAATTACAAAATCAAAAGAGCCAGATGACAAAAATCAGCTTACTCAGTCCCCTTTGCTCAGTCCGTGGGCGATGGATGGTGATGCTCTCCTTCTCTTCCCTCTCTGGTCAATAACCACGGATGGTTA
This sequence comes from Anolis apletophallus, assembly GCA_030556195.1. Taxonomy (NCBI): domain Eukaryota; kingdom Metazoa; phylum Chordata; class Lepidosauria; order Squamata; family Anolidae; genus Anolis; species Anolis apletophallus. The sequence goes on from JARBWK010000001.1 coordinate 29,173,917, forward strand.
AAGGCCCCAGCTCCTGGATTCCTATAAAAGTGAAGGGCGAGTCCTTCCTATGATGAATCCAGGGCCGGCCTGGATTCATCATAGGAAGGCGACTGGAGTCCCACACTTTCCTCCGAAACCTTCCAATATACTTGGAATAAGCAAATGGACTCCAGCAGTTGTTATTATTATTTAAAGGGAAATGGCAGGTCAGGGCTGAAGCACCTGAAGACTCAGCCACCAGTCCCTGCAGCGTTGAAATCCCTGGTGGTCACTGAACAAGCAGAGAGGTTCCCTCCCTTTCATAAGCTCTAGAATTGGAGGGAAAACCCGAGACACTGATTGGCTGGGACTCTGGGGTGACTTTTTGGAGGGAAAATACTGGGTAATGATTGGAGGGAGGAAACAGAGAAAATAACCCCCTCCCAACCAGGGAAAAAATAACAACCCAGCCCCCAAACTGCAAAGAAGCCTTGAAACCAAAAATGAGGCCTGTTAATCTAGCACAAGCACATTCAATATAAACAGGCCAAGCTTAGCGCAGGCCGCAACATAGCCTGATGTTCTATTGGGAGCCAATGGAGGTGTTGTAGTACTGGAGCTATATGTCTCATTGGTGTCTGAGTGAGTAATCTGGCAGCTGCATTTTGGACCACCTGGATCTTCCATGTCACCAAGAGAGGAGTACCGGCATACAATGCATTACAATAATCCAGCCTTGAGGTAACTGTGGTGTGGATTACCATTGCAAGGGCTTCTGTTTCAAGGTAGGAGGCCAGCTGCCTCGCCTGGTGGAGATGGTAAAAGGCCTACTTACTGATGGTAGAAATCTGAGCTTCCATCGTCAACCGGGAAGCCAGCAGGACACCGAGGCTCTTCACCGTGGCAGATGGGGCTAATGGTTCACCTTCAAAGGTGGGCAGAGGGCAGGCCACTTCTAGGGGCTGACCATGCCATAGGATTTCAGTTTTGGCAGGGTTCACCTTGAATTTGCTCATGCGCAGCCAGCCTGTCACGGCTTCCAAACACAAGGAGAAGTTATCAGGAATTGTTGTTCTTCCAGGTTCTAGATGCAAAAGGAGCTGAGTATCGTCGGCATACTAGTAACATTCTAAGACGAAACTCCTCACCAACTCAGCCAATGGTTGTACATGAGCTGAAGCACTACAAAAATGTGCTGATATACCACTGATATTTATTTATTTATGAATGCATAACTAAGAACATTACCCCATGGGGTATTATATATGTGTGGCATTATGTCCTGTTGCATTAGAAAGCAAATCAATTTTTTTCTCATCGCATGTTGTTCTTTCTTGCTTTTTCTACTGAAATCATCAATTTTCAGATTTATCTCACAAGTGAGTACAGTTCCTGCCCACTCAATTTTTTTCAATGGGAGAAAGATCATTACATTGTCACTATTTCAATTTTGTATTAAAGAAAGTATACACTAGGGCCAGCACTTTTCTCAATGATTCAAAATGTATGGTTTCCCATTGGAAAACTCAAACAATATACAAGAGAGGAACTGCAGTAATACAAAATGCCGCATTCCTGTCTTTACAATGTTAATTTAACAACATTATTGGGAAAGAGAAATCGTATTCTCTGTTTTGATTACTTTACCAAATTTATGTCCATCAAACATCTAAACTGTATGGCTTAAAAGATTATTCAAACTTTTAATCAGATTTTTGAATGTATAAAACTTGTGAGTGTTTTACCTCATTGCACTACCATTTATGAAAAATGAATAGAAAATTGTGGATTTATTTGTAAGCCAAAGACTTACATTGAATATGGCTTTCTTTCTGCCAAGAGAAAAACCTACATTCATTTTGGGCAGAAGAAATTGGAAATGAAAAAAAGGCTTCATATCTCTGAAGCATATTTAGGGCAATGGAAGGAGTCATGAAGACAAGGTAATTCCTCATTACTGGAAGCTTTGAAAAGGTTAGATAAACATCTGTTAGGAATCTGCCTTCCACTTAATGAACTGTGGCTGAGTGCTTAAGGGAATAAACAATGACCGAACTCCTATGCACACTTATCCAGGTCCCATTGAATTCACTGAGGCATGTTTTTAAGTAGTTGTACATAGGATTTTGCTATTAGGCTCATTTCCAGCTACAGCATTTATGTCTCTAAGTACTTACAAAATAAGTAACGTGAATTGGCATACAGTTAATATAGTCCAATAGCATTGTTGATTCTCTGTATATTGTCATATGACACTGAAATTCATCATATCCATTTTATCTAGAAACATTGATGGGATATGTTCTTACCTCCAGGCATTAGTCTCCTGAATTTAAAAAAATTCAGAGAGACATCTGCTGGTGGTGGATCCTGGCCAAGACTGAACTTACTACAGAAGCATCATGACTTGGCATATATATGACAAAGCCAATTAGTGTATGCTACATGATCACCTTTATGCCACTGCTGCTAAGAAGCACAATTTCAGCAAAGGGCTTCCAAATAAGTGCTTTATCCATTAAGAAAAAATGGGAAAAGACACAAAAGTATTGATCATAAATGAAGAATTTGTAGAGGAAGAGGGAGAGGGTTAATGGGATTGTCTATATAAGCATTTTGGATGACAGCAATGCTTGTCTCCAAAGATTGGCATGAGCTGATCCCCAGAGTTCTAAGCTCTTAGAAGGAAGTCCCTGTAGAGACACCAACCATGGAAAATGCATGATTATCCATTTGTTTGCCCTCAAGGCTCACACCTGTCTCATTATGCTAGAATGTTCCAAGAAATCTCATCATGGCTTACCCAGCTGCCTCATCTTCTAATACTGCTTTGAGAGGCTATGATAAATCCTAAAAAATACAATTTATAATATAGAATATTCAGGAGATGAGGGGAGGAAAGTGATTATCAATTTAAAAAGATTGTATTCCTGAACAAAACTATTTTGGCCCTTGCTATATGTATGTAGTCAAAAGGTTCCTGCATGCTGAGCAGACATTTCAGGGCATAATCTATATGACATCAATAACACATGGGTCTCAAAAATACATGGGAAAGCAATAACTAGGTGGTAAAGCTTGGAAAAGTTCCTACAATTCCCCAAATCTTCCATCCAGCATGGTCACTAGTTGTAATGTAGAAACAAACTAAAACCTTTTCCAAATAGCACATGTACATAATGGGAAACTGTCAGAAATACTTCCCTCTAAAATCAAGACAGTATTAACATGTTTCACATGTAACTCATTGTGTGTCATGTAACAGGCATATTTGCCCTAACCTGCCTTCCTTTGATAAATTCTGTCTTCCACCCAGTAAATCTGTGCTCACAGAAACTAGGAGACTGTGATCAATTGATGAGGGGAAAGCAGTGGAACATAAGGGAGGAAATCATTCAAGCAATAGAAGAGCCCTGGGTGCCCGTGGAAAGATTTCAGTGCGTCCATGAGCTTGATTTTTTTTAAAAAAATCAACATATTATCCTTATTTTCTCTGTCCTCTAACTGAAATCTAGTATTCCCTTCACTGATGAATGTATGCAATAAATTACAGTAGTATTCATTTCATATCGCATTACAGTTGTTGCATATCTCAAAAAATCCATCCATACTTTGAAATTACAGTAGATGTCAGACCCAACACTAGATAGCATGTGATCACAGTCCTGCTGTACAACCTAAACTGTAATTTAAAGACACACCGGTGTTTAATGTCAAAAAAAAGACTATCTGCCACTACATTCTGAAAAGAGGTCCATGGTTTTCACCTCACTGGCAAAATAGTCTGTGGAACAGTAAAGATTAAGTACCCTTGCAATAGAAAGAATGTAGATAGAAAGCAAACAGGATAAGAAGGATGTGACTAAGCAATTGATTGAGAAACACACATTTGCAAGAGCTGTATGCCTAAACCCATTCTACACTTTTGTATAATATCTAGATTATCTGCTTGAACTGGATTATATGGCAGTGTAGAAGGGGCCTAAGCCCTTTACTGTTCTGGCCCAGCATTTCTGTCCAAACATATCTCCCTCTATGTCCCACCTCAGAGTTTAAGATCCTCTGGGGAGGCCCTTATCTTGGCCCCACCTCTGTCGCAAACATGCTTGGTGGGGATGAGAGAGAGGGGCTTCTCAGTGATGGCCCCCCACCTGTGGAATTCACTCCCCTATGAAATTAGGTTATCCACATCCCTCCTTTCTTTTAGAAAGAAGATAAAAATGTGGTTCTGGGACCAGGCATTCGAGTAGTACGCTGACAATGACAATGGTAACGATTACAATCACTATGGAAATGGACTATGGACAAGCTTCTGATAGAGTCTCAGGTCATAGGAATTCAGCTTAGATTAGGCCACCAGGCTGTAAGGTTTTTTAACAGTTTTTAAATTGAATTGATTTAATGTTTTTATCTATATGTAATTATTGTATTTTATTATGTGCATATAGGGGAATTGAATTGTTGCTGGCTGTAAGCTGCCCTGAGTCTCCCCCCAGGGAGTTGAGAAGGGCGGAGTACAAATATTTGTGTAGTTGTAGGTTTTTATGCTTTTATGTATTATGTTTTTAGTATTATAATGCTTTTAGTATAGTATTAAATTGCATCGTGATTGTTTTATGTATTGTGTAAACCGCCCGAGCCTGCTGGAAGGAGCGGTCTATAAGATCGAATAATAAATAAATAAATAAAAATAAGTATTTTTTGGAGAATACTCCAGGTTCAATGAAATCCACATGGAACAAAGAAGTTGCCCTTGAAAAGGAACTCAAAATCTGTATGCATGCATAGTATCTATTTGTACTATGCCCTGGTAGACAATATCTGATTATAGATCTTGCTCCAACCCAAAATGATGGAACTGCATCCACACACATCATTGAACAAGAGTTACTTTACTCTTAACTACAGAAGACATGAGCTTTAAGCAATTTTGAATTTTTTAAAAATCAAAAGACTAGCCAATTTATTTTAATTAAAATTAAAATAAAAGCCACTTTAACTTTTCTGCTCAACAGGAGTCTAATGAGGCATGTTGGTTCCTGTAGTTTTAGCACAGTTGGAAGAGTTCAGAGATAATTTACTTCATTAATATTCACTGAATGCAGATCATCAAAACTGCAACAATAGTAAAGAGGCAAAAATCTGTCAAAAGGAATGTTTCATATTTGATACGAGTGCTAAGGAGACATTGTGACAGATGGTGGGAGTGGGTTTGAAAGGGGTTAACTGCGTCATTTTTTTTTTCTGGCACATCTCAGCAGTACCATTTAGAGCCATAATACACAGGAAGAATGACCAAATTATCTAAATCATTGATCTGCTTCCAAATTTACTTCAAAATTACTTTAGATGACAAAAATACATCTGGTACAACTTACCTTACATGAGCTGCAATTCTAGAACCAATTACCTGGGAGCAATGTAAGTTACTTCTGAGTTACCAGGGTAGAACTGTTACTAGATGCTATAGTGCAACCAAGGCTCATGGGGTTGGAGTGCCAGATTTTTTTTGGTTGGCTTGGATGATTGCATCATCTGCCAGCTATTCAAAACTCCATGTTCCCTTTGAGCTGCTTTGGATAGATAGGCCTTTCTAAGCACATCATATTGCTGCAAGTTATTATGTTTGTTCAATCAAGATATTAGGAGAGGTTTCATCTCAGATACTCAAATATTTAACCTTTATAAAATATACTCCTTGTTCCCAATGGAGAAGGTCACTTCTAGAACTTCCTACATTATTGACTACACCTTGGGAACACAGCTATGAGGAGTGTCACTATAGAGACCTGTGCTCCAAATGTGCCAAATGCTGCTGGTCTTCATTAATCAGTACTAAGACCCCCTCAACACTGCCATATAAAATCCATATTATCTGCTTTGAATTATATGGTCATATAAATTCACATAATCTAGTTAAAAGCAGATAATTTGGATTGTCTACTTTGATAATCTTTATTATATGGCAGTGTAGAAGGGGCCTAAATTCACTTCTAAACTGAATGAAAAATCCTCAATGTAACAATGTGAAACTGATTGTTCTCCCTCTCATAAAAGTGCATGTATCATTGTATTGATATTAAAAAGTTAACCCATGCAAGTATGTAGGACAATTGCTGTAAAGATTATCCCAGACATTTAAACATAACACTCAAAGCATGGTTCAAATTTGCAGTTTCCTACTACAAGAGACAAACTGTGTTTTGACTAAATTGAGATTTACAAATAAACCAGGATTATAAACCATGTTTTGATTCTGTTTTATATGCAAAAACTTTATACCAACCCATACTTTTCTATGACAAACATCTTGGGTTAGCATTACATTTAAAGAAGGGTAGCAGTCCACTTCCACTCAAGTACAAATTGCAGCTTGATTGCAAAGACTGATTTATCCAGCCAATCTAATCATCTTTCTAACCCTCTAAGGTGGGCAAAAGCTTATCATACAAATAACTTGCATATTAATTAGAATATACAGTTAGTGATGCAAATCACACCACAGCTAAAGATAGTCACCAAGATGACGGCTGAGTATATAATATTTAAAAACAATATGTATCTGTTGAAAACCACATGGGGTGAGGGCTTTCTCCCACACTATGAAATGTCTCAAAGTTGGGATCATTTTCCATGTTTGCTGCTTTTTGCAAGGCTGTGAAAACTGACCTTTTACACTGTTTTAATGTATAATGTTTACTGAAGGTAATGGGTTTATTGTTAAAATTCTTTTGTGGTGAGGTCACTAATGGGTTTACTATTCAAATAGTTGTTAATGATATTGAGTTTGGCTTGAGGGCTATTTTGTTTATAATGGAAAGGCAGGATTGGAAGATAATAATGAATATATGGCTAAGATCCTGTATTGGTAGATGTAATTATGACACTAAAACTCCATTGTCAAAGCTGCATCTGACACTGCCATACCAAAACCCCTACCTTTTCAGTCCTCCAGGTGTTCTGTGCAACTACCTCTCTCCATGCATCCCAAAACCAGGACAGGATTTCCAAGTGCCACAATCAGTAATCTTTAGGAAATCTTTCCTCTGGTTGGAAACATGCCTTTTTGTGTCTCGTTCAGTAATTAATGTTAATAAGGCCGGGAGTTTAGTACAGCGGTTAAAACAGCAGCTGTTAGCTGCAAGCTGTAGCTGTAAGATCCGAACGTGGCAAGTTCAAATCCTGAGCTGACCTGGGCAAGTCAGCTGTAAGCCTGCCCCTGTTTACCTAAGCAGTCAAAAGCTAGCTGCAAGTAGGAAAATTAGGTACCGCATAAGCGGGGGAGGTATCATAAAGGACTTTTTAACTTCAATAAATATTGAAGACAACTACCAGAAGAAGAATGCGGCTGGCTGGCTGGCAGGCTCTTCGTCAAGCAGGACGAGGTAGCAAGGAGGATGGAACAACAGTGCCCCACTGTGATGAAATGGAGCAGCAGCACCCAGTGATGAATATAACAACGAATATAACAACCCGGTTGGAGGCCAGGAGGAGCAAGGCTCAGTCCAGGGGATCCTCCTGTTATACGTGTTATTGTATGTCTTGTACGTCTAAAAACAGCAGGGATTGTCTGCTGTATGTGTTCTGTGATCCTCACTGAGTCCCCTTCGGGGTGAGAATTGCGGAATATAAAGTGTATTATTATTATTAATAATAAACACAAATCCTAAAAATTGCAAGATTGTAAATATAACTTCCAATTTCATATGATATGCCCTATGCCAGGTATATATACACATTCACACTATTGCAGACTATCACTTGTAGCAGGTACATGAGTGACTGTAAAGACCTATTTTGGATCCACATGGTCTTCCACAGTGAGGGCATACATTTTCAGATGGAAAGCAGTCCCAATAAGGGTTGCTTCCTCTTGGCATGTTTTCCTTTTTTACCTTCCATTCGTGTCTCTTCAAATTCCACCACACTGCTGGTAACAGCTGACCTCCACTCCCCAAGCTACATTACGCCATTAAGCCATTTTTCTGGCAATGCAGAGGGATTGGCTGATGGCTGATGAAATACCACTTTGGTTTTCTCAATGTTCAGTGAGAGGCCAAGCTTTTCATATGCTTCTGCAAAGGTATTTCTAGTGGCTTGTAGGTCTTCTTCTGAATGAGCACAGACTAAATTATCATCAGCATATTGGAGTTCTATAACATATGTTGTTGTGATCTTGGTTTTGGCATTCAGTCTGCTGAGGTAAAATAGCTTGTCATCTGTCTGATAGATGATTTCCATGCCAGTGGGAAGCTCCCATCAACAAGGTGCAGTATCATAACAATGAAGATGACATTTGACACCTGAATCCACCTTAAATAGGTAACTGTAGAAGTCATTGCTGTCCAAAACTGATGCCATCATGGAGGAGCCACAGGATGTTCACAAATGTGTCAGAACATCTAAAAAAATTTTTTGAGGTAGTCACTGAGCACTGAGATTCACTGTGTCTAATGCCTTTGCAATGTCAATGAATGCCATGTACAGAAGTTTATTTTGTTTCCTGCATGTTTCTTGGAGCTGTTGTGCAATGAAGATTATATCCACTGTTACTATGGAGGGGCAGAAGCCATTCTAACATTCTGGGAGGATGTCTTCTGAAATAGGTAGAGGGTGGTTTGCAAGGATTCTTGTGAGGATTTTCCCGGCAGAAGTTAGAAGTAGGATACTTCGATAGTTTCCACAGTCTGTTCTCCCACCCCCCTTTTAAAAAAACGGTGATGATCTTTGAAGTCTTCTGGGATTTTCTCAGTCACCCATACTTTTTCAGTAAGTTGGTGGAGTTGTTGTGTCAGCTCAGGTTCACCCTCTTTAAGGATTCAAGCAGGGATTCTGTCAGGTCCACTGGCTTTGCTATTTTTTTAGTTGGCTGATGGCTTTGCTGGCTTCCTCCAAACTAGGCGCTGCAGGCTAATGCTTTGTTGTTGTGATATTTGTGAGAGAACCTCTTTGGCTATGCTGGAGTTGTGGTTAAGGTGGTTAGGATAGTGTTCTTTCCACTCTACATCACTCTACATCACAAACACTCTACCTTTGGAAGGCAATCATAATTGGCCAAGTGTGATGATAAATGGTAGTAGCAACAGCAACAGCACCAAGAAGACAGTACATATAATCTTGTTTGAGTTTTAAAGAAAGGGAACTAAAGCCCATCCCATTATTGACTGTACAGTGGTGCTGTGGTACATAAGCAAATGTCGTGGGTGGATCCCTCTTTGAAGTACCTTATGCTCAACTTACAACTTTTCAAATAATTAAAACAAGTCAACTGCAAATCTATATTTTATACAAATAAAATAGGTTATTATGAAAGCAAGAAATTACTTCTGGTTTCTGTTAGCATATTCATTCATTTTTATATAAGAACAGATTAAATTAAAGGCTGGTGTTTTTTGGTTTGCTTCTATTTTTTTTTTGTTTGTTTCCTGCAATTTTTCTTGACTATTCTTTTTTTGTGCGAAATAGGGATCTTACTATGAAGATCTAATGCATTATTTGTCTAACTATATTGATGATTGTGTATGAAAAACATGTAGTTAGTTGTCATTTGTATATATAAGATGCATTAGACCAATAATCAAACATACAGTGCGTTTTATTTTCATTTCTATATTGATTCTTTTTAAATTTAAATTCTATAGGCTGGATCCAGATGTAGATATTATTCAACCTATTGGAATAAGGAACACTTGATTAATAATGTTTTTATCAAGTCACATTAATTTTAGTAGATCAGTATTCATGACTGTATCCAACACAGTAAGCATTTTATTGAACATTTGAATTTGAATATATGCAAGTTACATTAATTCAGTCTATGTAAAAACCTTTTGCATCAATTATTAAATACATTTTGAAGAAGACATGACCAAAGATAATCCTGAATACTGTAGGTTGGCTTGAGACCTATGGGTAGCATTCAACAGGCTATTACATTCTGAAAAAAATGGAATTTTAAAAGTACAAGTTGGAGTAGATGTCCCTTGATTTTCTGTAATTACAGCTATATTGCACTTTAGTTTTAAGGAACATTTTCATCAATGTTCATAATCTAGATTCTAATTGGTTTTTAGAGAACCATAGAAGTTATAACTCAGAAACAAAACCAAGGGTCCCAGGAGATGGCTTGATGATCTACAGGGCTATTCTTGAACAATCCTACTCACAAGCATTATCTATATTTTGGAGACTAGCTCTTTTCTTTTAATTGCTATATGCCTTCATCTATCATGAACTGTTTGTCAGACAGGCAGACGCTTCCTAATAAAATCCCCACATACACAGTAAAAATATTAATGAGCTGAAACAAAGAGAAGTTTGATTGATAGTGGTATCAACTCCATCTCGGAAGACAGAGTAATCAAGAAATATTTTCAAAGAACCCATGTTACTCAAACCCTTAGAGTGTTGTTTCTTCTTACAAAACTAATTTGCTATATACATAAAGCACCAAGGTAACACAAAACAGGAGTTGGTTGGAATAGCTTATTGCTCTTTTTTTAAAAAATGAAAAGACATAGTTCATTTGTGGATATCTGAAATGGCTGCATTAACAACCTTTGTGCAACTTGTTCAGAAATGCTTAGTTTTCTGAGACAGCTAGAGATCACTTTATACAATTCATAGACACCGAGAATTGGGAAGCCTTGGCCCCTGAGCATCCTAACTGGAGGTTTATTTTATTTTATTTATTTTTCGGGTTTCTATGCCGCCGACTCCCGGTGGCTCGCGGCGGCTTACAAGAGCCGAAGGCACAATAAAATACAGAACAATAAAACAGTAAAAGCAGTTAAAAACAGAACAACACAATAAAACAATAGCAGAACAATAGCAGGTTAACTGTGACCTACAGTGCTGTGGAATTCGAAGAGGCATGAGTGGAAGGCAAAAGGGAGAAACGTGTCAAGAGGAAGGCACATCAAGGCATCTCAAGGAATAGACACTGTTGACACACATCTTTCTTCAGTGGTGGGATTGTGTGTCCCTGTGTCGTAAGAAACTATGTTGATACTGGTGGAGAATCTCTCAGAGACATTGTTAATGGCACTACAGCAGCGTTTCTCAATCTGGGGGTCAGAACCTCAGGGAGGGGGGTCATGAAGGCGTTTCAGAGGGGTCACCTAAGACAATCAGAAAATATATTTCTGATGGTCTTAGGAACCTCTTCGGGTGGGCCAAATGTGAATATTAAATTTTTTAAAATAAATAAACATTGGATGCAGACAGAGGTAGATTGTATAGCAGGAAGGTTTCACGAGCAATGTGGGGCAGACACCCAACAGGTAAATAAAGTGCTTCTAAGGAAATTTGCAGGGATTGAACACAGCAGGGTGTTATTTACTTTATTCAGGGAAGGCACATTGGAACAGTCACGTCTTCAAGCTCCTCCTAAAAACCACAACTGGACTCAAGCCTAAAGGATGTTCAGCTGATGAAAGTCTGAAACTGAACAACAGATATTATAGCAAAATGGAATGTGAGAAGAATGGAGAGATGTAGTTAAAGCAGTCAAAGGATATAATGCAATGTCTGACCAAATTATATAAATAAGACTTCAGTTTAAAAACTATCAATATAGCCATAATCTAGATTTCTGCTTCAACTATTTATTCTCAGCTAGACTAATAGAAGTACTACAATGGAATACACAATTTATTCAGAAGGAAGCATCAGTGTCTTTAATGGTTCATTCTTAAAGTTGAAATGTGCATAGAACTTAAACTCTGCTAGAGTCACACTTGTATGTTGTTTGTTGTTCATTTGTTCAGTCGTTTCCGACTCTTTGTGACCTCATGGACCATCCCACGCCAGAGCTCCCTGTTGGCCGTCACCTCCAGCTCCTTCAGAGTCAAGCCAGTCACTTCAAAGATACCATCCCTCCATCTTGCCCTTGGTTGGCCCCTCTTCCTTTTTCCTTCCATTTCCCCCAGCATAATTGTCTTCTTTAAGCTTTCCCTTCTTCTCATGATGTGTCCAAAGTACTTCATCTTTGCCTCTACTATCCTTCCCTCCAATGAGCAGTATATCTCTAGTTGTGCATATTATTAATTTTATTGTAGGCCTTTAATGTGTTCCTGCTAAGGAGGCACCATGTAGGAAAGAACACTAATGACAAAAACTCTAATAGCAAATATTGCACTAACATTACATCGGCTTTCCCCACTCTCAAAAAATATTATATGAAGTTTTTAAAGGATTAAATGAATGTATTATGTAATAAAGAGCCAGAGTGAGGGGGAAATAATCCTTTATATCATAAAACATTACATGTATATACATTAATCGGACTGTTTTAGATTTTAAAACTATATAATTTGTCAATGACTGGAGTTTGTCGCTGTCTATTAGGCCTGCAATTATCTATGCTAAAGGAATAGACTTATATCTAGGCTTCAAATGAAATATGATATTTTAATTTACAATGAAACAATTTGTTCTCAAAAAAGGGTAGGACCTTCAAATCCATTCAGATACTTCTTAAGATAAAGTTGGTTGCATCAAAACCTAACAAATCAGAAATTAGATCCAGCTGGAGTTTTATCAGGCTTCCGTCTTTAGAAAAGCTGCCATTGTACCATGAAAAATACTATCCTTATAGATAAAATATCTAAGGTGCACGAAAAGGAACAGAGAGAGCAGTAGCTTAGGATTTTATTACATAGAATCATAGAATCATAGAGTTGGAAGAAACTTTGTGGGCCATCAAGTCCAACCCCCTGCCAAGAAGCAGGAAAATTGCATTCAAATCACCCCCAGCAGGTGGCCACCCAGCCTCTGTTTAAAAGCCTCCAAAGAAGGAACCTTCACCACACTTCAGGGCAGAGAGTTCCACTGCTGAACAGCTCCCACAGTTAGGAAGTTCTTCCTTATATTCAGGTGGAATCTCCTTTCCTGTAGTTTGAAGCCATTGCTCCACATATTCATCTCCAGGGCAGCAGAAAAAAACTCCTCCCTCCTCCGTACGACTTCCCCTCACATATTTATACATGGCTAGCATGTCTCCTCTCAGCCTTTTCTTCTGCAGGCTGAAAAACATGCCCAACTCTTTAAGCTGCTCTTCACATGGATGTTTCCTCTGTATTCTCTCTTTTTTCACATGCTGGAGGTCATCCTGTGATGCACAGCCACTTCCGGTAGCCACCTGTGAGACTCCATCTTGCCAGTGTGCTACAAGGAAGAGAAGACACCCTTCTCGGGAGCTGGGTGTTACTTGATTCCTGTTTCTAGAAAGTAAGAGGGAAGCAAGGGAATGTGAAAAGAAGATAGGGAAAAGTCATGGGATGGGTGGCCATGCCCAAAGACCAACTTTGCCAGGTGAGAATGAATTAAGATGTTTCCCCACACTCTTCCCAATGCTTCCCCCCACTTCCCCCTGCTTCCATCCTGTCTGTCTGCTGATGTATTTTACATGAGATGTCATCTTCCCACTCTAAAACACTTTGTATGATGGATTTAAAAATCACTGTGATGAACTGCATTTTTCATAAAAGTGTTTCCTTAAACCCAGTCCTTCTGATGGTGATTTTCTTTGTTCTGTAGAATGTAGTATCATGATTAAAGTGGTAAACTAGGATTGAGAAGATGTGGATTTAGCTATGAAACTCATTGAGTGATTTTTAACCCTGTTACCTTGCCATATTGAGGATGATCCTGAATGGTTCCTCAAACTCTTTGAAGACAAGGCAGGATATAATATTAATATAATAAATTGCATCACCCATTCTTTACTGAATATAATTTTATTTCTGAAATATAGACATGGTTTTTCATTTCTGGGTAATTCATTTTGCTCATGTTCCTCAGCATTGACAGTGTAAAGCAGGCATGGGCAAAGTTTTTTGCCCTGAGGCTGCAGTGTGAGCCCAGCCAGGAAGGGCAGCCCAAGAGGGAGGATGGGGTGGGCCCAAGAGGAGGAAGGGTTGGGGGGGGGAAGGCTGGGAGGGCACAGGACTGGGGCGGGAGGGAGGGATTGGGCCAGGAGCAGGTCATCCTCAAGCTATTCACCCAGCATAAGGATGGGGCTGCTCACCCAACCCTTATGCTGGGAGGAGGGTGAGGCTTTGGAGCCCCCTTGGCTCCCGCCTGCCTCCTCCACTGGGCCGTAATTCTCTTGATATCAGGACGGGTCCTTGCCTCATCTGATGCTGGGAGAAGGGAGAGACAGGTGGGGGCCAAGGAGGCTTTGAAGAGCTCTCAGTTGCCGCCTACTTCTTTCCCTGGGTGTGCTTCTCCTGGCATCAGGATGGGGCCACTTGCCTCATCCTTATGCCAGGAGGAGGGCCCAAGAAAGGCATGCAGTGCACTGAGAGCATTCCAGAGGGCTCCCAGTCGCTGTGTGCTTTCCTCCCTTGTCCTTATGCCCAGAGGATGGGAAAAATTTGACAGACTTGACATAAGTGCCTAGAGGGCCATGTCTGGTCCACGGACCTTACTTTGCCTACGCCTGTGTAAAGCATAGTTCCTTCCAATTAAGGTTGGAAATAATGTATGGAGAGATTACCTGTGTCATAGCTGAGGAGGTGCCCTCCTGGATCACCAGCAACCTGTATTTTTATAAGCCATTCTGGAGATTGCGTATAAATGGTTAAATCAGATTTGGCCCTGGTGAAACCTATTGCTGGTCTCTTGCCTTTTTATTCCTTGTAAGTGAGGCGGTAACAAATATCATCTTGTAAAACCAAAAATTGCTAACATCCTGACTGATTCACTCTTGTGCATTTTATCCTTTAAACCTTCCTAACCGTTGTTGCAGATTGAATATAAATGTCTCCTTGTTATGTTGCTAAAGGGAGGATGGTGCTCTGTCCCCCTTTTGGTCTCCCACTTTTTCCACTTCTAATCATCATTTTCCATGGCTGCTTCCCTTAAGTACCGCTAAACTCAATTTACTACTCAAAGAAGATGCTTGATAGAGAGCATCTTTGTATGACTCAAGAGTTTCAAAGCCTGATTTTTGTAATCAGTAAATCTAGAATAGTCTGGCAACTGCAAAGCTCTTGAAACTCTTTTAAACTAGGCAATGATCACTACATTTTATAACCATGAGCAAAGAAAAAAGAAAGAAATGAAACATTTAATTGGTCTATTTTATCCCAGTAGAAAAAGAAGCATAGTGTTTTTGAAAACAACGACAGTTTGGGTGGAGGTAGGCCAAAAGGTGGTAGTAAAGTCTGAATCCTATAGAATGCAAACAGTTGGACAATAATCTAATTACCCTTAAAATCACACCATAATCATTTCAAATAAATACAAACAGCTGTTTTCTTCAGGATTTGTGTCTGTTGGGGATCACCCAGAAGTGTCTGTTTCTAATTCAAATTGACAATGTTTTTGGGATACCAAATGTATGATGAGTATTTTTTTACATTGACAAGTTTTGTCACTTTCTAAACACAAATGCTATGCCTCATATAAACTGATATTTCCTTTCTCTGTGGGTTATTCTTCATTGTGCAGCCACAAATATTCCCATAAAAATAGGACATTTTTATTCCTTAAAATATATGAGTATTCCCATAGGGTTATGGGAAGTCAGTCATCACACATATTTGGTTTTTTAAAAAATAGTTTGGAATAGGATGTTTTACAATGTATTTGATCAAAGTATTCAATCGAAAAAAATAATTGGGCTCTACAATGTTAGATTTTTCTCTTGAGGTTTTTTATTACTTGATTCACTTAGCATTACTCATGGAATTAGCTGGGGAGTTTCATTTCTTTAAAAAATTATCTCACAGTATACATTGAAAAATATTTTAATTAAAATTTGACTTGGAGAATGAACAAGCAAATAAACAGATCTTAAGGTGAAAGAAATCCATAGAGAACACTAGGCATGAGAAAAAAGTTATGAAAATTAAAAGAAATCGTAAGTGATTCGTATGTAATGGGACTTTCTAGTTTATACGCATCACGGCAGCTAACCAGAAAGTAGACTTTCTTTTACGGTCCTTGAGGCCAACAATTTGCGTTATGATCGTAATTAATTCTTAATTATTGTACTACTCACTTCTCCCTGTCATCTCCCCCTCATTTCCTTCCCACCTTCATTCATCTTCTTCTTTTTCCCGCATTTCTATGGTGAACTGGAAGTGACGCTGCTGCTAGGCATTCTGGAAAGTGTAGTCCTCCACGCTTCTCCCCCCTCCCTTCTCTTCCCCGCTGCTCTGTCTTGCCCCACTGCACGGGCCAACTTCACACACACACACGCTTCTCCTCTTTTCTCTCCCTGCACTCTCTCACATGCTTCTCTGCCCCCTCCTCTTTCCTGGTGGCTTCTCCCCCCTCCCTTCTCTTCCCCGTTGCTATGTCTTGCCCCATCGCACGGGCCAACTTCAGCCCTCCAGGTGTTTTGGACTTCAACTCACACCATTCCTCACAGCCTCAGGCCTCTTCCTTTTCCTCTCAGCCTGGGCAAACTTGGGCCCTCGCTCCCTCAGGATCGGGGTGAGAGAGAAGCAGCGAGGAGCGAGGGGGGGCTCCTCCTCCTTTTTTTGCTGCTTCCAAGAATAGAATACCCCCTCCCTCCCTCCTTCCCTCCCTCCTTCCTATTTGGAGAGTCCCATCTAGAATTCAGTGTGATTTATTCAAGTTTTGGCCTACAACTCCCAGAAATCCCAGCCAATTTACCAGCGGTTAGGATTTCTGGGAGTTGTAGGCCAAAACCATCTGGAATGCATACGAACTACTAACGAATTTCGTTAGTAATTAAGTTACATTTTAGAAATTTTTGGAATTTTTTTTGTAAGTCTTTCTATTACTAATAAAAAAAATCCCCCCCCCCATTAGATTTCCGATTTCCTATTTTTGGGTTCTAAACCATGCCTAGAGAACACATGTTCCGCCATTCTTATAGGTGTACTTGATGCAGTTAATATATATGCTACCACATTCCCTAAAATCATAGCTTCAATCAGTGGAGAAAGGTAATTTACACTAGTCTGGTGCAATACAACCCTGGCTAAGATTTCTTGGCAGAACAGCCTCCCCCCCCCCCCAAAGTAAGGGGTGATGAAAAAATAAGTCACAGAGGAGCCACATTATGCCAAATCTAAACCTCCTGTAGCCAAAAGTCATTGCAAGGTTAGTTTGGGTGGTCCTAAGTAATTTCCAAAATATGTAAACTGGGAGGAATTCATATTTAACTGGGAAGGATCTGAACCCAGGTGGACCTCAAATGTATGGTCAACTTAGAATTGCATTGAATGTGCTGTTCAAAATTGCCAATTTGCGTAGGGATTGCATAGTGCTCATGAAGTATATTTCCCAAATGCAGATATTTACATTATATTGAGAACATTTTGACTTGCTAATGGGGTTGTTACCTTAGTGCCGCAAGAGAATGAAACAAAAAGGGAGCAAGCTCTCTAAAAAGAAGGATGCGAATTCTATACCAGAAGCATTGTCATTTTAGCATCTAAATGTTTAATACTATTTTAATTATCTTTTTAAATATTGGGTTTTAAACTTTGCCTGTGTGTACGCTGATGTTTGTACATTTGTGTACATGTGTTTGTACATGTATGTGTACCCTGATGTTTGTACATTTTTTATGCTGGCCATTGACCGCAATAAATAAATCTTGGATTGTGTACCAGAAGCAGAGGGAGACAAAGGCATCACAGTAAAATTCACAATAAAATAAAAGGTATAAACAAGGAATGCTTTAGCTGTTTATAAACCAATGAACAGAGTTTGGGAAACAAACAAGATGTCTGTGCCATTGAAGGCTTTCATGACCGGAATCACTGGGTTTTTGTGAGTTTCCCGGGCTGTATTGTCATGTTCCAGAAGCATTCTCTCCTGACATTTCACCCACATCTATGGCAGACATCCTTGGGGGTTGAGGGGTCTGTTGAATCTAGGCAAGTGAGGTTTATATATCTGTGGAATGTCCCAGAACTCTCAGCTGTTTGAGGCAAGTGTGAATGTTGCAATTGGCCACCTTGATTAGCATTTAATGGCCTTGCAGCTTCAAAGCCTGGTTGATTGCTGCCTGGGGAATCCTTTGTTTGGATGTGTTAGCTGGCCCTGATTGATTGTTGTCTGGAATTCCCTGGTTTTTTAAAGTGTTGATCTTTATTGACTGTTCTCACTTTAGAGTTTTTTTAAACTGGTAACCAGATTTTGTTCATTTACGTTTGTTTCCTCCTTTTGAAATTGTCCACATACTTGTGGATTTCAATGGCTTCTCTGTATAGTCTGACGTAGTTGTTGGAGTGGTCCAGCATTTCTCTGTTCTCAAATAATATGCTGAGTCCAGGTTGTTTCATCAAGTGCTCTGTTATGGCTGACTTCTCTGGTGGAGTTAGTCTGCAGTGCCTTTCATGTTCCTTGATTCGTGTTTGGGTGCTTCATTTCACGGTGCCTATATAGAGATGCAGGTCAAATGATGTGATGTCCATGTTTTTGTTGTATTTTTATGTTATGTATTTTTGTTGTTTAACCATTGTACACTGCTCTGAGTCCCACCCATAGGAGAAAAGTGGAAAAATAAAGTGGGAAATAAATAAATAAAGTGTGTGTGTGTGTGTGTGTGTGTGTGGACAAACCTTCAATTTACTTGTTGACTGATGGTGACCACATGTATTCAATAGGATTTTCTTGAGTAGGGAATACTCAAAGGTGGTTTTGCCCGTTCCTTCTTCTAAAATACAGCCCACAGTACCTTGTATTCATTGATAGTCCCTCATTTAAGTACTAACCAGTAGGGCTGTACTATAATTTCGGATGTGCCCGAATTTTGGAAGTTTTTTGAATACTTCCGACTTTTTAAAGCAATTTTGAGGCAGCCCTCCCAACAGGAATTCCGAAATCTGAAATTCTGAATTTCGGAATTCTGAATTCTTAATTTTGAATGTCATTATTGAATTTTCTTGCTGATTGCTCATTGGCTGATGGCTAACAGCTAACTCTCCCTTCTGCTGATTTCTTTGTCCATTTTTGAAAGCGGACACCATTTTTTAAGACTTCCGAATTTCGGAAATACTTCCGAATCAATTTCGAAATTCATCGGAATTTTTTCAGAAGTCCATGTAATCCAAAAGGACAGCTACAATTAGATCCAAAACAAGTTTCGAAACTTTTTTTCTTGGATCAACCAGCCCTACTAACCAGAGCTGATTTTGCTTAGCTTTCAAGATCACATGCAATTGGCTGCCTTTGGATATGCTGATACAAACCTGTCAGATCTTTAAGATCTTCAGGAGAGGGGTTTCTTTTGGTCCCACTACCATCACAATCTAGTTAGGTGCAGACAAAAAAGAGTCTCCTCAGTAGCTTCCCTTGCCTTCTGGAATGATCATCTTCAGGAATTAGCTTGACACTCTCCCTTCTTTCATTAGTAGGCAGACAGTTTTGTTCAGGCAGATTTAATATGTAAGCTTTCTTGGGAAAGCCTTATTTGTCTGTTTATATTTTCTTTTCAGATAATTTATATTTTTAAAATTAGCTATATAAGTATATGTGTAAGTGTCTGTGTGTGTCTCTCTCTCTGTGTACTTGAAACATATTTTGGGAGAAAGGAAGAATATAAACAAGCAAAAAATCAAATAAAATTTAAAATAATCCCACTATATTCAGCACTGGTTGGGCCTTATTTTTAGAAGGACATTGATAAGTTGGAGCAAGTCCAGAGAAGAGCAATGAGAGGTTTCCTTCTCTAGATGTCTTCAAAAAGAGGTATAGCTGTTTGGTATGTTCTAGCCAGAGATCTTGCATTGGACATCACATTGGATCTGATGATGCCTCCCAACTCTATCATTACATGTCTATGAGACACATTGTGTATGTGAAACAGCAGTGGTGGACTATGTGGGTGTTCAAAGTCCAGCAAATCAGATCAAGACAGGCTCAATACAAACGGAGCAAGTTTTGTGAATAGGGAAAAATGTCTATTTTTCTGATGTTGCAACCTGCATTCAAACTGCACTCAAAAATGAGTGGAAAATGCATATAAAAGTATGCTTCAGGTTGTTGCTTGAAAATGCTACTAATGGCATTTTTTAAAAATGCAATTTTATTTTATTGGTTGTAAGCAGAACAGAGTAGCCTTTAGAAATAAAGGATAAGCTTCAGTAAAAGATTTTCCATTCTCAAAGTCTTTTTTTCCTCCTTATCTGCTAACATAATGATCAACCGTTTTTCCCAAGACATCAAGATTCAGTGCCATTCGAGATGAATGAACTAATCAGACAGGACAGGCAGGCTAATTATAAATGAGAGTTCTCCTATTTATTCCCAAGTATCTTTCTAATCAAGAGTAATGGAAAAGAAAATACACAGAAATTGCATGAGCCATGAGGTTTGGAGACAGATATATACGGATGTAGTTAAAGATATAGTGTTTTCAGACCCTTTATACCTTGATATTATAATTCCTTCAGTGGTGTTAATTATGTACAACTAGGAAGTGTCTTTTCATCAGTGTTTTTATAGAAAAGGAAACAGAGCAAGTTACATTAATGATAGAATTAGTAGTAATTATCTGGAAACCAACCAATGTTTATCACTTGTCGGCGGACTCTGATTGACTTATTACTCAGAGAGAAAGAAGTTGCTAAAAATAAATGAAAGCTCTGTTTGCAGGTGAAATAATAAGTCAAAAATGTCCCCATTAATTCCAATTGGAATATATTGATCCCATGCAACATAATGCTTATGCTACATTCCCCCCCCCCCCACACACACACACACACACCATTCCTGCAATCCTCAAGAATATTCAGCTCCATAAGGTTACCCATTTTAGAATATACAGGCAGACAGACAGCAATGGGGAATAGATATTACATTGCAACCATATCCTTAGGACTGAAATACAGTTTCATTTAGCCACAATTTGGGAGATTTTTGTTTGTTTGCTTGTTTTGAGTTTTTTCTTTCCTTTCCAGGCTGAACATGGATTAGAGCAGACTTTGAAAATGCCACATTTGTGACCACATCTCTCAAGAAGGAGAATATGGTACTGGGGGGAGGGGGTCAAACCCTGCTGCAGCAATATATCTCCAGTCCTGCCATTATGTGAATATAGGCCTGCAATATTAGATATGTAACTTAATAAGCTTAAAAATAATAAACTTTATATATCCCGCCAGCATCTCCCAAAAGGGACTCGAGGAGGCTTACAAGACACTGCAGTGTGCAGCATATAATATGAATGATACATAAAAATTATAAAACAACTACTATCAACACATAAAATAAAATAACACAATTAAAAACACAGAACCAAACTAGCTGCCATCAATTCAAACTAAACTTGGACATTCAAATTTTAGCCTACTCTTCATGAAGCCCGAAAAGCTTAAGTCACTTTTTTCTTTTTCCTCTTAGAGTAGCCCTAGATATGTTTCAATATCTCATTGGCCTTATTTTATTGTCATGGCTTTTATTAGAGATTGAAAGCATCCAGGCTGATCAATGCTATCTGTCAACTGAAAATCAGACTATTAATTTTCTTTTTAAAATGTTTATGAAGCATATCAGTTTCCAAAAAAGTATGAGTGCTTTTCCATTTGTGGTAAGTAACTTTTTACAACTTTGATTCACACAAATGTCATTTTTTTCAACTGCTTAGTTTAGCCTTGTTGGTGTGAGGTTGCCTTAGGGTTCAATATGGTACAAAGCTCACTTCAAAAGACAGGAAAATGTTGCTTTTAGGGTTAGAAAATAAATTTACTGTGCTTATGAAAATTATTTACTTCAAGGGATTCCTGGGATATGAGGAAAATATGAACTCACATTTTATATGGCTAGATATAGATATTCAATCACCAAAACCATGGCTCATTTTGTGCAGAACAAATCTAGTTAACCTAAGGAGGACATCTCTTGAATAAACAGACTATAGATTACCATCTGTGTACAAAAATGTGTAAGGATAAAAGCCTTTATTTTTCAATCCTTTAGTGACTGCTATGGTGGCAATTTGGGCCACTGGGTTTGCAGCCTATAAGAAAGGCAGGAAATAAGATTTCATTACATGATTGCTTTTTAGGATCTAACTATATTAATAACATATGACTTTGCCTTTAGGAGTGGATATAAGGTTAACAGCTTTTTCTTTTTCCTGAGGAATGCTCATATTTAAGTAGTAGTGGCAGGCAAGCAGAGCGTGAGTCTTCCATACTAGAAAGAGCTATGTCTATTCAGTTTGACAAGTGACGATCAAAGATTTTGATGAGTTCAGTGCTGAAAAGTACTTAAAATAGGTTTTTGAATTTCTTCATAAATCAGGTGGAAAAAATCTGGATTTTTTTTTAAAAGAATATAAAAAGCAAAAGTGACAGAGTCTTCCATTCCTATTCACTGCCTACCACACTACAGCATTTTGACAAAATCATAGAAGGAAAACAAGATATGAGGAGACATGATACAGCTATAGAGACATATCTCAAGATGCACGAGGAGCTCTGTCATATCCATAAGCAATATTTATTTATTTTATTTTCTTCATTTCAACCCCGCCTCTCTCTACCTCAGAAGGGATTCAAGGCAGCTTACAAATCCAGGAAAATTCAATGCCACACAGGTAAACAATGAACACATCTCATCAAAATACAAACAATCTAAACATATAAGCAATTAAAATACATATCAAAAAATTAAACAGATTAAAGCCATATAAAATGCAGAGTCATAATCTCATGCCCATGTGTCCAATAGGTTACTTTGTCTTCTCCCAGACCAATTAATAAGAAACTTGAGGGCATACCTTAAAAACATATCCAAGGGCCCATCTACACTGACATTATAAAGAGGCTTCAAGATGTCTAAGAACTGTGCTGGCCACAAAATTCTCACTACAGTATGGATTTAGGGGTATGCAATTGTAGAAAAGTCTGTGTTCACTCCTTTAATGCATTGCAGCAGATCCAATTGTATCCCAGATCCCAGGCAAAATTAGCTCCGCAGAATGAGGAGCACATTGCAGACACCTGCCCTTGCTGAAGCATTCTGTCAGATTAGGAAGCAGGGTGAGGGGGCTGCCAAAACATGCTCCAAGGGCATGACTGGTTAGCAAGGAGCTAACTGACCCCCTGGGATGGATCATCTCCACTCCTGTCAATTTCCCATGTGTATTGCCTCCTATGCTTCTGGAGCACTGATATGCATCTTTCCTTGAAATGAAAGGGTAAATGCTACAGAGTTGTTTGAGACCAGATTCCATAGTTAATACAATCCTCCACCTGGCTTCATTCAGTTCCAGACCTCTCAGTCTAATCATCTGCACAGTGAACCCAGTTCCTCCCCAAATGTTTCCAAGCTGCATTATAGTGTCAGTGTAGATGTGCCTGATGACTGCTAGCTGTTATGTTAAGAAAGATAAGAGACAAGAAGGAGAAGGAGGAGGTGAAAGAGGAGGAGAAGTGAGGCAGGACACTAGTTTCAATTCAAGAGCATAGAAAAGACTATTGGAACAAAATGCTTTTATTAATGCAATTATGTACATGCTTAGAATACATTCTGTTGGATGCAATGGGATTTCCTTTTGATGTACATGAGATTTCCTGTCAAGTTGCTTTCTAAGGAAAAAATTGAGCTTGTCATTGAGGTTCCAAATAATTTTTCTTCTGCTTGGCAGTCAGTGCTTCTGCTTTCCTTTCGCCATTGTGCTTTCTATTCTTATTTTGGAGGATTACAATTCATGAAACATTCTTTAGCTACATTATCGGGTACCTTATGTTATTTCTAACTGAAAAAAATCCTTTTTGAACACTAGCTACAAACCATCTATATTTGTCCTCATAGACTGTTGGGATTTGTATGCTGCTGTCCTTGAGATTTTAGGAGCATTTAATTTTAATACATTTGGGGAATTTATTTAGGACAGAAGGGATCCCAAGGGTTAACTGAAGCAGCCCCAAATCAATGCAGGAATGTAAAGGTAAAGCATTCCTAACAGATTATTATCCAACTTTCTTTTAATAACTGCTTTATACTGCATTCTGCTTTATTATCAAGTAACCCATGAAATCATTCTTATATTTGGATTCTTATCTGAATAACTCTAATCTCTTAATATAAAAGTCTAGTTTATGGTCTTCTTGCCATCTCTCTCAAAAATAAACAGGAACACTCCCAAATCGTTTCAGACCTCTATTATTCTATTTGTGCAGTAGACCGACGCATTTCTTCATATTGGAAAAATGCAACATGCTTTATATGGAAATCTGGAACTATGCCATAGGGGTCAAAATGATACAGTACTGGAAACCTTTTCAAATTCTACATCCTGTCTCTGAAAAAAGATAAAATGAAATGAAATGCTTGGACTCTTTTTTTGCGTTGAAAATTAATACCTTTCATTGCAGGAGTGCTTCTTCAAGATATGCATTTATGTTTGCACTTACTATACTACGAAATAGTACCCCTAGCAATTTTTATTTGACATTTAATTTTTAAAATGCTTTTAAGCAGGATTTATCTAAACATGAAATGTGATGATAAATGGATGGGGTTTAGGAAAATAATACATGAGTCTCAACCTTAGTTCATGCCATGGCATGACTGCCTTCCCAGAAAGTTTTTGTAAGCATTTAGTTTTAAAAATACGTTCCCAATGAGAAAGAAGTGCTTGACATACGTAACATCTGCGAATCCTGTGAAGTTACATGTAACTATACATGAGATGCTTTCCCTTGTAAGCTTCACAATGGTTTGTATCCTAATATTTCTACATAAATTCACAAGATCTTGCAGTGCAGAGATATCCCTTAACATAAAAGAAAGGGTTTCTTTTACTTGGTCCTTCAGTTTAAAAATAAAATAATAGAATCACAGAACTTTAAAAAAACTTGGTGATCATCTAATCTAGTTTCTTGCTCAGTGCAGATTGCAATGAAATATGCACTTGTAGCAACTGGCATAAGTACTGACCAAGTACAATCACAATTTGGAATGTCTCCTAATGCTTAACTTGAAATCTGCTTCCTTGAAACTTATACTTATTACTACAATTTTGTCCTCTGTCACAACTAAGACCGCTAGTTTTGTATCCTTCAAGACAGCCTTTCAAACAATTGGAAACTATTACCCTTAATTTTCTCATTTCCATGCTAGGATAGGAGTACACAAATGCAAAAACCTGAATGCCAGTTTCCTGCCTCTGGGATCACTCAGGGCTGGAAGGACTATCAAAAATAGCACGTAAAAATAGTAAACTGGATAAAGATTCCTCTGCTGGTTTTTTTTAATTGATATTTTTAGATATTAAAGAATTCTTGGGTGGGGGCTGTAACCAATTTAAGAGATAAATTGACAGTGCTGAGGACTCTAGGAGAAGCAATTTACCTTCCTTTTGGGCAGAAAAAGAGTGGGTCAAGGTTCTCAAACCAATATCAGGGTCTGTATTTATCCCTACAGCCACACTTTGCCCATTATGTCTAAGGACATTTCCACATGGCCATTTAGGTTGGCAAAGAAATGGATCAGTCAGAAGGCCAGAAAGAAGGCAGGTGCTGGGTTGTGGCTGGGAACCACCATGACATTGCCCACAAACTGGATACAAGAAACCAATGTCAGAGTCCAGAAATCCAACCAAGGGGCAACAGAGCCAAATCATGGACAAGGATACAAAGTTGTATGCTCCACCAAAGCTACTCCATAGAGGTTTTGATATTTAGAAGTTAAAGGTCATTTCCTCCAGTCTCCAGATCTAATTACTGTTTCAAAGACTGATTAACCCTTCCCAAGCTTGCTGGAAAAACTGGGAAGAGTCTTCGCCTGATAAAGACCTGTCCCCAGCATTAGCTGAGCCAGTCCAAACAGACTGCTGGCCATGGCACTGAGGTTGAGACCATAGCATCATCATCATATTATATTTATTCATAACTGTACAAGACTCAAAGCAGCTTGTTCAAAGTCATCTAGTTTCCATATCCAAGTGGGGATCTGAATCCTGGTCTCCTAAGGTTCTAGTCTAACACTTTCAATGAGACACCATGACACATTAGAAACAATGGTAATGCTTGGTAAACTTGGAATCAGAGAAAATGGGAAAAGTAATCTAACAATAAGATGCCTCTGAGGTCACCAATCTATAGGGTCACTATAGATTGAAGGTAACATGACAGCTTTTAACAGCACATCAGTCTTGTAATGGCAGATACTCTTGAAAGCTGTTCATTTTGACATACTGGAAAGAAATCATGTATAATCCAAAAAGGCTGTGAATGCTAAGAGATTTGAGAGAGAAGAAGTTTATCATCTTTGCTATGGACATTTGAAAGCTGCCAACTCCAGGCTTCAGAAAACCTACTGTAAGTACTGCAATGTTCCAAATTATCCGTAAGAACCTTGGTGGAGGGGAGAAAAATCAGAAAAACAGACTGACTCCAGATCCCATTTTTACCTGTAAATTTGAACTGCTGTAATTTTTTTAAATAAAAAAAATAAAACCTTGGCAGAATACAAAGCAATTTTCCTTGCTAGTGAATTTGATACATTGCAAATGTTGATCACATGGCAAACAAGTACAGGTGTATGAGACTAAATAAGAATTTTTTGCTGCAATCGCTATGTCAACAAATTAGATAAGTATGTTGGCAACTTGGCAGCTTATCTTGTTTGCATTTGAAAATTAGGTTTTAGTGCATGCATTTGCAGAGACGACTTCTTTATAGAAGCAAGAAATAAAGATGAAGGCAAAAACAAAGAAAATAGTGATGAAGTGGGTTTTGTTAACTGTGTCCAAATATTTAAAGACATTCAGATTTCAAAAACACTTTGGCTAATTTAAAAGGCATTGCGGCTAAAACAATTGTCTAAGAAAAGTAGTGTGTTCTCCATTTGTGTTTTTTTGCTGAAAATGATTGGCATTTTTACTTTACATCCAAGAAGTTATTTATTTCTGCTTGTTTTTACATTAACAAATGAATATCCTAACAGTTTTTAATCTCCAAATCTGTACATTAAATCTTTTTCTGTTCCTTGGATGTATATTTATAAAAATGTTACCATTATTCTATTTTTTTTAAAAAAAAATATGCACACCTGTTGGAGTATCAAAAAGGGACACTTTGACAGACAGTTTTGTTATGACCCACCCTGGAAGAAAGGTACAAAGTTAAATTAAATTAAGTAAAAGATTTTTGTAACTGATCTTAGATATGCAAATTTCTGTTCCTAAAGAGCACTTTGAAATATAAAGCTTCTTTTCAATGATCCACCTTTCATGTAGCCCTAAATCTATGGGATGATATGAGTTAGCAAAGTTCTGCTTTCCAATGTGCAAATAGTATTGCATGCCAGAACTAGACCATACTGCTCTGTTGGACAAGCTAATCTATATCTCATTATCCTCACTAAAATAGAATTCCAATGTGCTTCCAGATAGAAATAACAGACAGATACATATATAGATAGCAGGGCTGTTATTTTTACCTCATATGTCTGTTGTTTCTACCTCATATGTCATATTTTTTTTGTAAGAGTTGTATATACAAACAGATCTTAAGAAGCACGGGAGGGGGGTGCCCACACAAAAACTTAAGAATCAAAACACTCACGCAATACTTTTAGTTTAAATTCTGTAATCCTTGGAGGCCACCATTACTCTTTAAATTGAGAAGAGTGCCTGTCACCATAAGGGCAGGCAGCTGGTCAGGAGACAGAGAGCACAGAATTCTAGGAACTGTATTTTGGGAAAGTGAGGAGCCCTGTGGCAGAGAATTCAAAAGTCCCTTCCCTAAACAACATTTCTCCAGAATTCTGCTCAGCATCAGTAAGCTCCAATGAGGATAGAGGAGAGCAATTTTCCCTCCAAGAGAACTGATTGATACTGGTAAGTCAATCTGTGCTGGTCTGGCAGGAAATCCCTAAGTTTTGAAGTTCTGTGGTAATGTTGTGTTGTGTGTCATATTTAAGGGAATAGCTGTTGTGGCTTTTTTTTGTAAAAAAAAAAGTTTTGTCAACATTTTTGAAAATTCCTAAAAGTCAAAAGATGTGCAACTCTTCCTGACTTGTGTGGAGGGAATTATCCCCTATTATCTTGTGTCATTGTTTGGAACATTCAAGGAGAGAATTCTTGTAGTTATTTTTAAAGTTGTTTTTTTAAAAAATTCAATTTTTTCCTTAAATCAGTGGATGAGGAAAACGTTCTGAAACTTGGTGGACTAACAGTAGTAAATGTGTTTTACCATTGTATCAAGTTTCATGCTAATAGCTCTAACAACGAGGGAGAAAGGAGCCCCTGAAGTTTCCCCATTAGCACCATTACTTAACAAAAAAGTAACAAAAATAGTTACTTTATTATAGCTATGATACAGACCCAATTTAGGCCATTTTAGAAAATGCTTTATAAACAATCCCCCCAGCTCCCATATTTAGGACTGAAACATTTTTTCATTGATCGCACAGGCCAGTTAGACACACACACACACACACACACACACACACACACACACAGAGAGAGAGAGAGAGAGAGAGAGAGAGAGAGAGAGAGAGAGAGATTTGAAACAAAATGACACTGTCTTGTGTTTTATTCAAAATCTAAAAGTATTTTGGATTTTCCCAATGCACATATCCTAGAACTAATATTTAGCTGGCACTGCAGTATATGCCACATCAGAGTGACAATATAAAATATTAACCACAGACTTAATTCATCATTATTTTTTTTATATCAGGTTCTATACCATTTCTGATGTCTAACAATATAACATGAACAAGGGACTATTTTTGGATAACACACATAAAAAATTATGCCAGTCAATTTTTGATTTCAAAAAAAATCTTTATTTTCATTGTACTGTATACTGTTTTCAGGATTTATCCAATGCTTTACTTATGATTGCCCAGTTACATTGTAACGTAATGCCAAGAAACAGTTTTTAGATCTTCCATATGTCCTCATGGGTTTTATCACCCACAAACAATTTTGACATGTACATATTTTCTCATCTCTTACAGAAAGCTGAGGAATTAAACATATCTTTAATTTTTGTTAATTGCTGCTACATAAGATAGATATTGCCTGTAAATATAGATCTGTGTGTTCTCAACCTTTAAATGGATATTGCAAAACTAGACCTGTTTTTCTGCTTCAGCTTACAAGGTACTTTTCTTCTACTCAAACTGTTCTTTACTCTCATTTCAAGATTATGGAGTGTATCATATGGGCAGTCTTATTAAAATCAATGTCCTGTCTAGAGCCCAGAAGTCTGACTCTGTCTTGCATTCCCCACATCACATTATACGTTGAGACACAGCAGCATATAAGCATCATTTACATTTAACTCATCTGAGTACTAACAGAAATATCCCTTTATGATGAAAACTCATGTCTTTAAAACAAAAGATTTGATCAGAAAAGCCAGTCTTGATGTACTGATATTGAGGCACCCTTCATAATTATTCAGATTTGAACCTTTTATTTTATGCAAAATCTTGTACTCTCAAAGTCCTTTATTTCAGAGTGATTTTAAATCCACAAAAACAAGACAAATACTAAAATCTAAAGTAACAAACCAGGATGATTTAAAGGTCAAAAATGATACTTTGAACTGAACTATGGGGCAGGGAAGCAGCATGTAGTTGTTTCCATTTTTGCTCAATTCTAAGTTTAACTTTATTTCATCCATGGCTATAGTTAATAATAATAATAATAATAATACTTTAATATTTGTGAGTCGCCCTCCACCGGCGGTGCTCCGGGCGACTTACAACAGTTAAAACCCTAGGGTGAACAATGTACAACAGTTTAAAAACATGGAATATGAACAGGAGGGGTGGCTCAGGTAGTCCAGGGTGCCGAGCCAGTCCCGAACGCTAGGCGGAAGAGCCAGGTCTTCAAGGCTGGCCGGAATCCAGATAGAGTCGGAGAGGCTCTGAGGGTGGGCGGCAGTGAGTTCCAAGTCGAAGGGGCCGCGACGGAGAAGGCTCTCCGCCGAGTTTCCGCCAGTCTAGCCTCCCGCACTCCAGGGGTAGTCAGGCGGTCACCGTTGATGGAGCGTGCTGGCCTCTCGCTGCATTGGGCCGTCAGCCGGTCACTCAGATAGGAAGGCCCAATGTTGTGCCGGGCTTTAAAGGTGAGCACCAGGAGTTTGTAAAGGGCTCTGAACTCTAGGGGCAGCCAGTGAAGTTCTTTAAGAATGGGGGAAGGGTTGCAGTCCAATAACACCTAGATCAGTGGTTCTCAACATTGTTTTGAGCAGAGACTACCATGACCATGGACCACTCTCCAACATTACTACCAAAAGGGTTACGAATCGGTTTTTGGTCAACTTTAGGTTCAGTTTGGTTATTTGGGGTGCTGATTCACAAAATTGCATTGGATAGACCACATCAGTTCTAGTTTGTGATACAGAACATATGCCATCCAGTAGTCACCATCTGCTCACCCACAGAAAACCATATTTAATAAGCCTCGGCACTATAAGAGGATTTCACGAGAACAGTTGCTCTCAGTACAATGGTGAGGATACAAACTATATTTTAGTTCTTG
The DNA here is from genome assembly GCA_030556195.1 of Anolis apletophallus. Lineage (NCBI taxonomy): Eukaryota > Metazoa > Chordata > Lepidosauria > Squamata > Anolidae > Anolis > Anolis apletophallus. Next base: position 29,204,323 of record JARBWK010000001.1, read on the forward strand.
TGGACCACTAGTGGTCCATGGACCACAGGCTGGGAACCACTGACCTAGAGAATCACAGAGTACCTCTTCCAATGCAGTTTTAAGTAGTTTTGAGATTACTGTATTTTAGGCTCATTTGAGAATAGGCACCATTGAAATTAATGGGGTCTAAATTCGCAATTATAAGTGTGTGTGTGTGTGTATATATATATATATATATATTCGGGTTGGGCTTTTGGAAAAAGAAAATAAACTAGTTCGTATTAGATCCGTTCAAAATGCTAATTTTGAGCTTTTCCGCACGTTTCCCGCCAAACCGGAAGTGGACTTTGTTTAACGCACTTCGTGGGCCCAAAAGTTATTTATTATCGTAATTATTTCGGATGTCCCCCTAACAGGAAAATTATCCCCTCCAAAATAGCTTTCAAGACATTACTCACAGTCAGATCGGGTCCTTTCCATGCTCAGAGACTAATTTAGCTGAAAGGTGTAGCAACCCAGTTCTCTTTCGTGCCTGGGGGACAGGGGGCAGCACCAGGGGTCCCACTTGCATTAGAACCAGCCACAGCTGATGAGGAAATGGAGGAAGGGGTTAATGAGTTAGCTGGGCCTTCCTCTCCGACAGAGAGCTTGGCCTGGGATGATGGATGGCCGGACGGCTATGATAACTGGGAAGGTCAGGCTGAGTCAGAAAGTGTTGATAGTGATGATTGTTATGAGAAACCGGGTGGGTACAGATCACAGGAGAGAATTTGGGAAAACATGGACGATGAGGCCATGGAAGCTGAAAGGGAGTTCGACTCTCACGAAGATAGTGAGCCAGGTGCTGGGAGGCAAGGACGAAGCTTTGATAGGAGACGGAGCATTGAGGCTAGCAGGAGGGGCTGGCACCGCAGCCTAGAGCGGCCGAAAGGTGCGAGGTCCCGTAGCACAGACTGGCGGAGAAGCCTAGAGCGTCGGGGTCCCCGCCAAGGGGATTAAGTATAGGATCCGTGGGAACGGATCCTCAGTAGCTCGGCCACTTCTATTCTAAGCGGAGTGAAGCGAGTAAAGGTCTACGGAGCCAAGTTGCCGGCTCGTGCCTTGCCAAGAAGTTTCTTGGGTCCTGTTTGAACTTTGTTCAAATGGGGAAAAGAGGAGGAGGAGGCCCCAGGCAAACCTCTTCCTCCCTTCCCATCTCACTCCCCCCCACAGTCACACACACTTCTCTGCCACTCATTCCCCACCCCACTCTTCCCTTTTTGTAGTTTCCTCCTTCCTCTCCCAATCTTAACTTCCCCCATTCTCCAGCCCCTCTCCCTCCACTTCCCATTCCCAGCCTTCACCACGTTCCACCCTCTCTTTCCCATGTCATTCTTCCCCCTTTCACACACAGATATACATACGTACACATACATACACACATATACACATACACACACACATATATACCTCCACACATATACACATGCACACACATATACACGCACATATACATATATACACATGCACACACACACCAAGACCATAAGTAACATCAATTCCAACCCTTACATACTCAGACTTTCTCACATCTCCTAAATAGGGCACAGCAACGCGTGCCGGGTACAGCTAGTTCCTTATATTTTCCTGCAAGGAGGCCCTGACCTTTTATTATAATAAATAATAATATTAATAATAATATTAATTCCTTATATTTCCCTGCAAGGAAACCCAGGCATATTATTATAATAATATATTAATAATATTAATTCATTATATTTCACTCCAAGGAGGCCCGGGCATTTTATAATAATAATAATAATAATATTAATTCCTTATATTTCCCTCCGAGCAGGCCAAGGCATTTTATAATAATAACAATAATAATAGGTTCCAGTGAATTGCACTCCAGAGAAGAAGTGAAATGTTGCCCCTTGATTTGCCTGTGCTTAAAACAGTGTCAGTCCTGTTTCCCTGCTTGTGTAGCAACCCTGTTCCCTTTCGTGCCTGGGGGGCAGGGGGCAGCACCGGGGGTCCCACTTGCATTAGGGCCAGAGGCAGGTGATGAGGAATTGGAGGAAGGGGCTGGTGAGTTAGCTGGGCCTTCCTCTCCCACAGAGAGCTTGGCCTGGGATGATGAATGGCCTGACGGCTATGATAATTAGGAAAGTCTGACTGACCCTGAGAGTGATGATTCCGATCAGTATGAGAACCCAGGTGGTTACGGGTCACAGGAAAGGATCAGGGAAACAGTGGAGGATGAGCCCATGGAAGCCGAAAGGGAGTTCGGCTCTCACGAAGATAGTGAGCCAGGTGCTGGGAGGCAAGGATGGAGCTTTGATAGGAGACGGAGCATTGAGTCCAGCAGGAGGGATTGGCACCGTAGTCTAGAGCGCCAGAGAAGCGCTAGGTCCCGTAGCACAGACTGGCGGAGAAGCCTAGAGCGTCGGGGTCCCCGCCAAGGGGATTAAGTATAGGATCCGTGGGAACGGATCCTCAGTAGCTCGGCCACTTCTATTCTAAGCGGAGTGAAGCGAGTAAAGGTCTACTGAGCCAAGTTGCCGGCTCGTGCCTTGCCAAGAAGTTTCTTGGGTCCTGTTTGAACTTTGTTTTGTTCCTTGATTCGCATTGTTTTGCGGAGCCTTTGCCAAGCCTTTTGCCAAGTCTTTTACCAAGCTTTTGCCAAGCCATTGGATTGGATTACTACAGACTCTTTCTTGTGGATTGATCTTTCAATATTTTATGGACAATTACCTTTTCACCTGTTCTTTATTATTCAATAAATAGTTAGCTGATCACCGTCTCTGTGTGTGTGATTAAGGGGCCGGCCGAGTCCTTGCATTGTGACAAAAGGCCTTCCTGTAGGAAGTGAAAAAGCAACCGGAACCATAGAGAGGTACACAGTGCGACTCCTAGGGCGGCTGGGAGGACTGAGGACAAAAGCCATTTAAACCCCAGGGAAATTAGGCCCTGGCCTTTTATTATAATGAATACTAATATATTAATAATAATATATCTTCAGAATCTTCAGAAGTGGCAGGGAGACAGCAGAGGCAGCCGACACGGCCACGGGACTACACTTCCCAGAAGGCACCGCACGGCTCAATGGCAAGGAGGGTGAAGAAACAGGAAATCGCCGTGCGGGGCCTTCTGGGAACTGTAGTGCCGTGGCCATGCCCGCTTGGTCCCCAGCCAGTAGCCCCTCACCTTAGAGAGAGGCAGGCAGACAGGCCTTCCCAGGAGCAGGGGAGGCGGAACTCCCCCAGCAGAGTTGCGAGGCTGTGGGCCGGGAAGTGGTGCGCTGCTGCTTCTCCTTCCCCCTCCAAGATCTTCTTTGCCTCCCTGCTTCCATTTCCCTCAATGCTTTCTCCCTTCGAGGAATGGGGAAAAGAGGAGGAGGAGGCCCCAGGCAAACCTCTTCCTCCCTTCCCATCTCACTCCCCCCCACAGTCACACACACTTCTCTGCCACTCATTCCCCACCCCACTCTTCCCTTTTTGTAGTTTCCTCCTTCCTCTCCCAATCTTAACTTCCCCCATTCTCCAGCCCCTCTCCCTCCACTTCCCATTCCCAGCCTTCACCACGTTCCACCCTCTCTTTCCCATGTCATTCTTCCCCCTTTCACACACAGATATACATACATACACATACATACACACATATACACATACACACACACATATATACCTCCACACATATACACATACACACACATATACACGCACATATACATATATACACATGCACACACACACCAAGACCATAAGTAACATCAATTCCAACCCTTACATACTCAGACTTTCTCACATCTCCTAAATAGGGCACAGCAACGCGTTCCGGGTACAGCCAGTTCCTTATATTTTCCTGCAAGGAGGCTCTGACCTTTTATTATAATAAATAATAATATTAATAATAATATTAATTCCTTATATTTCCCTGCAAGGAAACCCAGGCATATTATTATAATAATATATTAATAATATTAATTCATTATATTTCACTCCAAGGAGGCCCGGGCATTTTATAATAATAATAATAATAATAATATTAATTCCTTATATTTCCCTCCGAGCAGGCCAAGGCATTTTATAATAATAACAATAATAATAGGTTCCAGTGAATTGCACTCCAGAGAAGAAGTTAAATGTTGCCCCTTGATTTGCCTGTGCTTAAAACAGTGTCAGTCCTGTTTCCCTGCTTGTGTAGCAACCCAGTTCCCTTTCGTGCCTGGGGGGCAGGGGGCAGCACCGGGGGTCCCACTTGCATTAGGGCCAGAGGCAGGTGATGAGGAATTGGAGGAAGGGGCTGGTGAGTTAGCTGGGCCTTCCTCTCCCACAGAGAGCTTGGCCTGGGATGATGAATGGCCTGACGACTATGAAAATTGGGAAAGTCAGGCTGACCCTGAGAGTGATGATTCCGATCAGTATGAGAACCCAGGTGGTTACGGGTCGCAGGAAAGGATCAGGGAAACAGTGGAGGATGAGCCCATGGAAGCCGAAAGGGAGTTCGGCTCTCACGAAGATAGTGAGCCAGGTGCTGGGAGGCAAGGATGGAGCTTTGATAGGAGACAGAGCATTGAGTCCAGCAGGAGGGATTGGCACCGTAGTCTAGAGCGCCAGAGAAGCGCTAGGTCCCGTAGCACAGATTGGCGGAGAAGCCTAGAGCGTCGGGGGCCTCGCCAAGGGGATTAAGTATAGGATCCGTGGGAACGGATCCTCAGTAGCTCGGCCACTTCTATTCTAAGAGGAGTGAAGCGAGTGGAGTTCCACGGAGCCAAGTTGCCAGCTCGTGCCTTGCCAAGAAGTTTCTTGGGCCCTGATTGAACCTTGCCGTGTTCCTTGATCCGCATTGTTTTGCGGAGCCTTTGCCAAGCCTTTGCCAAGTCATTGCCTTTGGATTTTACTACAGACTCTTTACTTTTGGATTGAACTTTTTGATACTTTTCATGGACAATTTACCTTTTCACCTGTTTCTTATTATTCAATAAATAGTTAGCTGATTACCATCTCTGTGTGTGTGATTAAGGGGCTGGGCCAAGACCCTGCATCGTGACAGCTTTGGGGAATTTAGAACTAATTACAAAATGTGTAATTACTTACAAAACAGTTAAGAATTTTTTTGAAATTTTTTTGTAGGTCATTACGTTAAGCATACCCCCCAATTGATTTTTAGAACCGCGATTTTTTGGGTTCTAAACCAACCCATATATATATATATATATATATATATATATATATATATACACACACACACACACACACAATTTGAATCCCAAGATGAATCTATACTGTAGAATGTATGCAGTTTGATACCACTCAATGTTAGGGAATCAAAAGAGTTGTCATTTTATAAGGTCTATAGCCTTCTCTGCCAAATAATGCTGGTGTCTCTCCAAACTACAATTTCTATGATTACATAGCATTGAGCCATAGCAGTTAAAATGGAGTCAAACTGTATTAATTTTACAGTTTAATATTATTGTTATTATTTACGTCATTTATATTCCACCCTTCTCACCCCGCAGGGGACTCGGGGTGGATCACAATGCACATATACAGGCAAACATTCAATGCCATTGACATACAACATATATAGACACACATAGAGGTAATGTAACATTCCAGAAATCAGTTAAATTTAGCCTCTCCACAAAGTGGTACCTAAATTTCCTACTTGACAGATGCAATTGTATTTCGGGTTGCAATGGTTGACAACGAGCTACATAAATTGGTCAAGTGCTCACCCCAACCCGGGCAGGCCTAAGCTCATGACCTTCTGGTCAGTAGAGATCTTATGCAGCTGACACCCAGCCAGCTGTGCCACATTCCCGATGCACCTCATGATCTTCCAAGATTTGTAAGCACCAAGTCCATATATACCAGAAAAAATAGGCTTATTTAATCACTCCACTGATGCCTAACTTGTATATTTCAGTGAGTCCTATATACTGTATATTCCTCCATTTTAAAAAAAAATCCACAGCAAGTCAAACTTTAGAACAGGAAAAAAATGGGTACTGAGAGATTAGTCCAAACTAAAGTAGACCCACTGATTCTTACCAAATTTCCATTAATTCCATCAATCTGCTTCAGTTGCAATTCATAACTGAGTTGAGATCACATGGAAGACAACATGAGAGGAAATTTCTAAAGGTGTTGCACCTCAGATCGTGGCAGTACCCCCTAGATCACACACACAAGCAGTCTCTGTAAATGTAGCTTTATTTAGAATAAAAGATAGTTCAAGGGTTAGAAGATGTAAGGCAAGTTCAAAATCAGTTCCAAAGGTAAATCCGAAATAGTTCTCAAGCAGGCAATCAAGCTGACTTGATTTCCCCACGAAACAAGGGTGCGTAGACAAAGCAAACCATTCATGCGGTCGATCGTGAACTTAAGAGTCCTGAACCCGAGTCCTTCCAAGCTAAATGTAGCTTCAGGTCTGGCGAAACCCCTTCCAGCCTGGTCTAATAAAGGAATCTAACTTCTATGTGTCCACCGCATCCCCCTCTTCAAATTCCAATCCTTTCGGGTGGATCTGATGCTTACCCTTCTGTCGAAGCTCTGCTCATTAGAGCTCCCAGGTGTGGTGCTATCAGGCTGGGAAACATCATCCTCCCCATCTCTGGAATTCTCGCTTGAGATCGAGGGAGTGAAAACACTTTCTTGGGAACCAAGGCCGTCCTGACTCTCACTGCCGAACTCTGAATCAACATCGATTTCTTCCTCATCATCCTCCTGCTCATTAACAGCAGGGTCACCAGGCAACCCCTCATCCCTGGCTAACTCATCTGGTAACCCATCATCCCTGTGCTGTCCAAATGTACCAGGCTGGAACACCACAAAAGGTGCCATGCCAAGTCCCTTAAATCTAGGAATATCCTGAATATTCTCCCCCTTTCCAGGGATAAAAATACAAATTTCTTACTTCACCTGTCCTCTTTGCATTTGTAAAAACAGCTTAAGGAGAAAATCAATGAGGAGGAAAGGTTCTCAACTTGTGGGTCCCCAGGTAATTTGGCCTTCAACATGTGATTGCTTTTTGTAGGGTTTATTTTCATGTTTTATAATGTTTGCTTTTTGTATAGTTTTTGTATCATTTAGCAATTGAATGTTTTGCCTATGTTGGAAACCGCCTTGAATCCTCTCGGGGAGATAGAGCAGTATACAAATAAAGTTTTTTTTATTATTATTTATTATTACAACTCCTAGAAATCCCAGCCAGTTTACCAGCTGTTAGGATATCTGGGAGTTGAAGGCCAAAATACCTGGGGACCCACAGGTTGAGAACCACTGCTTTAGACAGAGGCCCCTTCTACACTGTCCCATTATCCCAGGATTTGAGCCCAGATTATATAACAGTGGAGACTCATATAACCCAGTTCAAAGCAGATAACCTAGGATCAGATCCTGAGATATAAGAGCCAGAGGGTCATCCTGAATGGTAGCTACATCTGGATAAAAGACTTTGAGGAATCAAAACAGCACTAAAATGCAGGTATTTCTCAAGCGGTCACTTGTCAGATTTTGCTTGGATGCTCAGGGTATAATTGATTGCCATATTATCAGTTTAAAAGGAATTTCCCCTCAGGAGAGGTTCAATGCTAATTAGACTGTTCAGTTATTAATAATAATCACATGAATTTGTCGGGCTCAGTCTGTCTTATCAGGTATGAAGCAACATCACTGGCTAATAAGCAAAAAAGATACAAGATTCAATACCTCTCCAGGTAGCAAAGATCCTTACCAGAGGGGGGAGATGAATAACCACATGAGTATAATTATCCCAGAATATCAGACTGTAGCACTATGCTATTGGTGTTATTAGTGCTTACATTTGTAGCCAGACTTATTTTAAAACACACATGACAAGCTTCTACCTCTATTCCTTTCTCATCTTATCACAGCTAGAATTTAACTTTTATGTGCTTTCTTTCATTTTCACGTCTTTTAATCTAGCACAGTACTTCTCGGGCTGGATCTACACTGCCAAATTATGCAATTTCAAAATGCAGTTTAGCTGCATTGAGCTGGATTATATGAGTCCACACTGCCATATAATCCAGTCCAATGCAGTTAAACTACATTCTGAAACTGTATTATTGGGCACTGTATATCCAGCCTCAGACTATCTGAGGTTTGCAACCAGCATTTTTCCTAGTGTTCAGAGGGCCAGTAGCATATTTATGGCCATTGATTGCACCCAATTCTTACTTTCCTGGAAGGTCACCATGAAATAGCAGCCAATCGCTTCATGGACTGCCATCAGTTCATGGAGCATTACTTATAAGCCCCTGAAATAGCAGCCATCAATCCTGAACAGCTGCCTAGATTTACTCATCTGTAACTGTTCTGTATTCTGAAGTGTTAATAGTCACAATCCTCACACTGTTGCCACAGTTGTAACATTTCCCCAAATTACTTTAACTGAGTGTTAGCTGGCTGCATGAGAAAAAAAGAAGATAATTACACCAGCAATTGGAGTATAAATGAATGGCATTTCTATCCATTGTGGAAAGTAGTTAAGTAACCTTCTCAATGTAACCGTTGTAGAATACTGACTATGGTTTTTTTACTCCTCTTCCATTAGTTTCATATTTGTATTTAGATGTTGACCTATTTACTTTGACTACAACAGTTCAATTTTGACAATAACATGAGGCATTTGGAGGACCACACACCTTGTTGAACATGTAAATATGCCTGTTTTGCCACTTCCACCCCTCCACAATTTACTGACATGAAAAAAGTGGTAATGCTGTTCCCCCCACCTGCAAAAGTTAGTAGGAAGTGCTTGTTACATTTAGGACATCTCTATTATCTACCTTTGGTGCATTGTCCTTGTATAAGAACTTATATAAATATTCATTAATTAAGTCTGTCTAAAGTTACTCTCACTATGCTCCATTATAATGAGGCTGATTTGAGGCCCGTTGAAAAGAATGTGCTATCATACTGTTGTCAAAAGCTTTCATAGCCGGAATCACTGGGTTGCTGTAAGTCTTTCGGGCTGTATGGCCATGTTCCAGAAGCGTAGTAGTAGTAGTAGTAGTAGTAGTAGTAGTAGTAGTGATAATAATACTACTAATAACTACAACAAAAACCACAACAGCAACAACAACTTTATTTTTATATCCTGCTACCATCTCCTGAAGGAACTTGGGGCGGTTTACAAGGGGGCAAGCCCGAAATACAGATTAAAACACACACAATAAAATAAAATAAAACAAAATTAAATCAACATTACAATCGCAAAATACATTTTAAAAACAGTATAATGGCTGAAAGATTAAGTGCTGAGTGCAGAAGGATCAGGAAATGAGCAATCATTCCTAGATAGAGCCCAGGGAAAGTGCAAGATGTGCTTCAATTCAGTTAAGGTCACAGCTGGAAGGGTAACATCCTTAGGCATTTACAGTAACAGGATTACAAGTGGGAGGGCCAATGGAAGTACAAAGAGCTATAGCAAAATTCTCTCTGGACGTTTTGCCTGCATCTATGGCAGGCATCCTCAGAGGTTGTGAGCTCTGTTGGAAACTAGGAAAATGGGATTTATATATCTGTGGAATGTCCAGGGTGGGAGAAATAACTTTTGTCTGTTGGAGGTAGGTGTGAATGTTTCAATTGGCTGCCTTGATTAGCATTTGATGGCCTAGCAGTTCTCAAGGTGTGACTTCTTACTGCCTGGGGGCATCCTTTGTTGAGAGGTGATTAGCTGTCCCTGATTGTTTCACACCTTGAGAACTGCTAGGAAGTAAGTAAGTAACTTTATTTTTATACCCTGCCACCATCTCCCCTCAGGGACTTGGGGCAGATTCCAAAGAGAATGAGTCCAAAATCACAGATTATTAAAACCAATCAAGTAAACACAATTGAAACAACATCATAAAACAATGTGGCTGGGGTAAAAGTCATAGCTGGGATCAGGCTCTATGAGTGTAAAATTCCCTTAAAGGAGCCAATGGAAAGTGCAGAGATCAAATGTACAGGGACTAGGGCAGACCCAAACAAAATGATAAGGAACCAATAGGCGTAAAGTGCAGGATTTCCTGCTCTCCATCCTGCCTCCATCGCAAGCATGTCTGATGAGAACAAGCGACAGGGCTTTCTCAGTGGTGGCTCCTCAGCTGTGGAACTCTCTCCCCAGTATTATTAGATCAGCTCCTTCCCTCCTGACCTTCAGAAGGAAAGTGAAATCCTGGCGCTGGTGCCAAGCTTTTGGAGATTAATCTATATTGTAATAATAGCTTCAAAATATGTGCAATTGATCTTTGGAATGGCCCTGGATTATGATAGAGGATGGCATTATTTTAATAGTGAACGCAAAAATTTATATGCTTTAATTTGCATTTTAACTTAAGTATAGTCTGTTTGTTGTCCAAAGGCACTGAATAGTTGCCATATGTAAAGTCACCTCGAGTCCCCTTCAGCATAGAGAAAGGTGGGATACCAATAGAGTAAGTAAATAAATAATAAATACTAAATAAACGGCCAGTATTTGACTTTTTTATTTAATTATTTATCTTAACTGATAAAACCTGCAGAAAAAAGAGGGAGTTAAATCCACCTAATGGGTATAGTTGAGGATCAGGTGTCAATCCTGAGACTACTTCCACAGACCACAATTGAGACAGCACCGAAAACCCAAGGGCAATTCAAACTATTTTGGTTCCTTACCCCAGCAGTTTTAATGGAAGGCCATTCTGGGGGAACTACCCTCTTCCCCCAAAACCACAGAATTTTATAAACGTGAGAAAAACTCCATTCTAGCCAGAAAAGGAGCCCCCTTCCCAGTCGACTCAATCCACAGAACCCCAAGAGACCATTCCAGAAGTGCAACCTTATTTAAAAAGACAGGCCGGTATGAGGGGCCTCAAATTTATAGCAGGCTACTGCCCTAAATCACATGCTGAGGGAAAGGCGTCAACGCGGCCCATCCCCATCAGGCCCAAACTGGTAGTTTTTCATATGGGTGTCCAAATACGCCCCCACGTCTCAGATTGATCTTATAAACATACACTGGAAAATGGACTTGCACTGAAACCTAAATCCATTTTCTAGTCCAAACTCGGATGCACCCATTCACTTGCAAAACAATATGCTAACATTTTGGCAAATCTCAGTTTGAATTGCTCTGCTTGAGACTGTCATTTGGATTTAGGATTAAATATTTTCCTCTAAAATAGATATGATATAATTAATTTTAAGAAGATCATCATGGAATTTGGGAATAGCTAAATGAAAACAGGTCCATGTGTGCCCTCATTATACAAGCATGGGTGGTATACTGTGTAACTTTGGGTATTATAGTGGGGTATAAGAGAAAAGACTGCAGACATTTTACATGATCTGGTAAGTTACATACAGGTTTCATAATAATAATAATAATAATAATAATAATAATGACAACAACAATAACACTTTATTTATATTCTGCCCTTCTCACCCCAAAGGGGACTCAGGGCGGATCACAGCACACACATACATGGCAAACATTCAATGCAACTTTGTATAAACAATACACAAACAGACAAAACAGAAATGAGTTGTCGACTCAGTGTACAACTGTTTTTGGTGCCACAGAAGGTGAGTCCAGCCACAGGGGTGTTGTTGCTACATCAGGACTTCCCGCTTCCTTTTTTGGTCACCCAACATTTTCTGATCTTTTTTTATGGTGCCATAAAACACCTCCCCCAACTTTAGTGGTACCTAATTTCTCTAATTACAAATAAAGCTGTTTTCAAACCATTTAGGTAAACAGTGAGGAGGGCTGACAGTCAACTGCTCATGGCGACCCAACCCAGGGCTTCGAACTTGCAACTTTTTTTAAAAAATGTATTTATTAGGGTTTTTCCATGAACAGTAAAAGTGGGAGAACAATTTTAGGTACAGGACAGTAGAAAAGATAGAGAGAGGGGAGGCCGGGGGGGGTGGATGAGGAGGGGGGAGGGGTGCTCTGGGTAATGCAGGGGGGGTGCATGAGGGGGGAGGGAAACAGAGAGAACTGGGTACTCTGGGAGGTGAGGGGGGGAGGTCGGCTGTAGGTAGTCTCGGAGGGGGTGCTGACGTGTGTCCTTTCTTCTTTGCTACCAGCCATGTGTTCCTGGTTAGTCATATTCCTTCTGCCGCTGTCTGTGCTCTTGGAGCTTATGTTGTATCAGTCTTAGCTGGTAGTGCCGCTCTTGTTTGTCCCTCCCCTGGCGTTGCTCCGGGTCGTTAGAAAGTCCTTGACCGGCGACCAATCTGTTCGTTTGAGCGGGTGTCCGCCCTCTTCGTTCAGGAGAAAGGTGAGCTTGTCCATGCTCATGATTTCCCCTATCTTAGTTAGCCAATCCTCGGTGGTAGGAATCTCTGCGGCCTTCCATTTCCTTGCATACACTATCCTCGCTGCCGTCGATAGGTATGTGAAAAGCCTCTCTGCGTTCTCCTCCGGCAGGTCGTCTTCTGTCGTCAGGCCCAACAAATATGCTTCTGGTTTAAGCTCGATGGGGCAACCCGGGATCTTTTGTGTCGCCAGGTGGATCTTCTTCCAGAAGTTCACTGCACTCTGACAGGTCCACCACATATGGTAGAAGGTGCCCGTCTGGGAGCCACACTTCCAGCATTTATTTTGTGCTTCTCCGTACATGAGACCCAGTTTGTGCGGCGTCATGTACCAGCGGTTGAACGTCTTGTGCCAATTTTTCTTGAGCTCCATCACATACGTGTATTTTATTCTCTTCCTCCACACCTTTTCCCATTCGTGGAGCGTGATTGGCCGGCCGATGTTGGTGGCCCATTTTATCATGCAGTCCTTTACCACTTCTGTTTCGGTGGACCACTCCAACAACCTGGAATATAGTTTAGTAATTTGTTTTTTGCGGGTCTTTAGCAGGGATCTCCACAGGTCTTCTTTCTCCTCAAATCCTACGAGCTCATCCTGCTTGAAGCGCTCCCTAATTTGGTGGAGGTGGAGCCATGTCAGTTTGTTGAAGTTGGCCCTGATCTGATCCAGCGATTTCAGTCGCCTTTTCCCTCCTGCGTTAGTAGTGAGGTCTGAGTAGTTGGGCCATGTGCTCCCTCCCAAGAGTCTTTTCTGGCTCGCTTCCAGGGGAGAGACCCAGAGGGGGGTGGAGCGGTAGAATCTCCTTTTATACTTCTGCCACACTCTCATTAAGGCTGCTCTGAGCGGATGCCTCCTGAGGCACTTCCCCTCTTTCGAGGTAGCATACCATAGGAAGTTGTGCCAGCCTGATTGCAGATCGAAGCCCTCCAAGGCTAGCAATTCATCCCTTTTTAGGTCCATCCAGTCTGTTAGGAAGGACAGGCTGCAGGCCTCGAAGTATAGCTTCATGTCCGGAAGGCCCAGGCCCCCTCTTCCTTTGCTGTCTATCAGCGTGGAATATTTGATCCTCGCTTTGTGTCCCTGCCACACGAATTTCAGGATGTCTCTTTTCCAGATGTCAAATGTTCGGTTTGTCTGTATGACCGGGATGTTCTGAAACAGGTAGAGCAGTCTTGGGAGCACATTCATTTTAATTGCCGCTATTCTTCCCATGAAGGATAGGCCTGCCTGTTTCCAGCCTTCCAGGTCTGCCTGCACCTTCGCCCATAGAGTCTCGTAGTTATTTTTTATCAGCTGAGAGTTTTGGGCTGTCAGGTGTATCCCCAGGTATTTGATGGACTTTGCGACTTGGATGCCTGTCTGACCTTCCAGCTTCTCCTGCCGTGCTTTGGGCATGTTCTTTGTCAAGATTTTCGTTTTGGCCTTATTGATCTTCAGCCCCGCTAGCTTGCCGAAGCTCTCTATGTCTGTTAGCCATGCCTGCAGGTTAGTCACCGGTTCCTCTACAAAGCAGATCAGGTCGTCTGCAAAGGCTCTGACTTTCAACTCGTGCTGTCCCAACTTCGGGCTAAGCAGCTGCCAGTTCGCTCTGAGCTTTCTCAACAGGACTTCTATCGCGAGCACGAAGATTAGAGGCGATTAGAGGCGATAGATTGGCATCGTTCCTTTATAGATGCCAAATTTCTCTGTTGGTTGCCCGTTGACCCAGATGTTCGCTCTCTGCCTTTGGTAGATTGCCCCGATGGCTGTCATGAAAGGCTCGCCCATTTCTAGGTCCGACATCAGTAGCTGGAAGAAACTCCAATTTAGATTATCAAAGGCCTTTTCAGCATCTAAGGCAAGAAAGGCCACTTCCTTTTTGGGGTGCGCCCCGTAGTATTCAAGAAGATCCAAGACCACTCTCACATTGTCTCTGGTCTGTCTGCCTGGCAGGAAGCCATTCTGGTCCGGCCCCACCCACTCCTGCATCCAGGCTTTCAGCCTTTCTGCAAGAATGCTGGCGAAGATCTTATAGTCGTTATTGAGGAGGGAGATGGGCCTGTAGTTGGCTACATTCGTGGCATCTGATCCTTCCTTGTGGATTAGCGAGATGTTTGCCTCTCTCCACGATTCCGGGATCACCCCTTCAGCCAGCACTCTGTTAAAAATCTTTTGCAGAAAGGGGGCCGTCTCGTTGGCCAGCACCTTGTAGAATTTCGCGGTCAGCCCATCCGGGCCTGGTGCCTTGTTGGTACCCAGGCTCTTGATCGCCTTCCTGACCTCCTCTTCCGAGATTTCTGTGTTGAGTGAGAGTTTGTGGTGGTCCGGAACTTTCCCTAATTTCTGTTCCCTCAGGTATTGTAGTATGTCCTCTTTTTCCACCCGGTCTCTGGAGTAGAGGTTGGCGAAGAAGCCTTGGAATTCTTTCGAGATATCTTCATCTCTTGAGGATAGTTTGTCACCGCATCTAATCTTGGTGATAAATCCCGCCTGCCGCTTTTTTCTTATCCTCCGTGCTAGCCATTGACCTGGTTTGTTGGCATTTTGGAAATTCTTTTGCTTCAAGAATTTCAGGTCTTTGGACATCTGCTCCAATTCTAGGTGGTGCTTCTGCTGCTTCAGCGTGGCTAAGCTGCGCACCAACTCCCGGCTCTTCGGCGACCTCTTTAATTTCGCCTCTTCCACCTTGATTTTCCCCTGTAGCTGTTGCATCTCCTCTCTGCGGATTTTGTTTTTGAGTGCATTGTGCTGAATAAGGAGACCTCTCAGCACTGCCTTTTAGGCGTCCCAGATAATTTCTGGCGGAGTTTCTTGTATGTCATTGTGTTTGAAATAGTCGGCTGTCGCTGCTCTATATCGCTTGATGTCCTCTTCTCTTTTCAGGAGGTTGTTGTTTAGCCTCCATCTTCTTGTAAAGGGCTTGTTGTTTATCAGCAGCTCCAGTGGGCAATGGTCAGAGATATCACTCGGGAGTATAATGATCCGCGAAATCTTTGTGATCAGGGAATTGGAGACTCAGATCATGTCGATCCTCGACCAGCTCTGGTGCCTGTGGGAGTAGAACGTGTAGTCCCTCTCCCCACAATTACTGGTGCGCCAGGCGTCCTGAAGCCCCATGTTGTCTCTAAGCTGCAGGAATCCCTTTGGAAGCGTGCCTCTTGCGGTCGAGCTCGGATCCGATGGCTTTCCCTCTCCCCGTGACCTGTCCAGTCGTGTTTCAATCACTCCGTTGAAGTCCCCCATCAGGATTAAGCTGTCAAATCGTAGCACTTCGATGTGGTTCTGTAGTTCCTTTACAAATTGCGATTTGGGGCCAGTTGGCGCATAAATGCTACAAACTAACAGCCTCTGGAGACCCACCCTGACCATAACTCCCACCATCCTGCCCTCTTCATCCCTGAAGGCTAGCTCCGCCGGGTACTTGTCGGCCACGTAGATGGCAACTCCATTTCATTTTTTCTCGTTTAGTGAGTGGAAGAGAGCGCCGATGCGATTGCTCTCCAGGTGCTGCGCATGCGATTTCTTGGTGTGCACCTCCTGGAGAGCCACCACATCGTACCTCCTCCTCCGCAGAGAGTTGAACAGCCGTTTCCGTTTGGGCGCTGAGTTCAGTCCATTGATGTTGTTTGAGAAGCAAGAGATCTGGGCGTGAAGCTCACTCATCTTGCATCTCTATTGTGTGGTCCGGTTCGCCGCATCCTGTCTCCGTAGTTCGTGGGCCATCCTCTGTACCTTTGCCATGCGGATCTCACCTGGTTGGGGGTAACTCCTGTTCTGGGGAGCTAAAGCGTCGTTTCTTCGAGGAGTCGTTTTGGGTGAACTTGCAACTTTTTGGTTGACAGATCGTCTAGTTACTGGTATTTATTGGCTGTGCTAAACCTCTGCTCCTTAACCCTATATCTCTGTATCCACATCAAGCAAAGGAAGTCTATTCAACTGCAGATCAGGGTACAAGACGAAAAATGTTTCCAACACTTGCCAGAAAGTGGGTCTGTGACAACTGGAAATAGGGCAGCTATTGCAATTCCTCATTACAGCCTAAATTGCTGTTTGAAAAGGTGTACTTCAGTTAGCAGCAGTACAAATCTTCTTCATCCAATCTGGCTGCTGTTAGGATGAACTAGATGTGAGGCATTTATTTATTTTTACTGTAATGTGATATAGTCTTACTGGAAAAAAGAGCAGTTATGATTCTGTACCTCTAGGGCTCCGTGTATACTGCTTCATCATGCAGCTTGAAACTGCATTATATGGTCAGTGTAGACTCATATATTGCAATTAAACTACATTATATGAGTCTACACTGATCATATAATACAGATCATATAATATAGTTTCAAACTATATTATATGGCAGCATAGATGGGACCCTGGAGTTATAAATCTAACTGCTATAGTGAATATCAGCTGATTTTCTTAAGAAACATCATACCAAAGAAAGCCTAGGCCTTTCATATTAGAATAGCACTTGTCCATAAAGTCTATGGAGATACTGGAGTACTGGCATGTAATATGTTTCCATATAAGCCTGAATCCGATTATTAGTCCCAATGATAGTAGATTAAATGAATCAGTTGTTGAACATTGAGTCAACATATATGTAAAACCACTAATTCAATAAAATTAATAGTCTTAAAATGTGCCACTGGATTTGTATGTTTTGTGGAAAGAAACTCATGTATCCTTTTAAATTAGCACTTAGCTGTCTAAGAAAAGGAGTATGAAATAGAAAAAAGAACAAAAGTGCATATGGGATTTCCAGGAGAAAATGGCAGATTAAAGCTTTCTCTCTAGTGAGTTTCTACAGGGGGAAGAAGTGACTGCAGCTTTTTCACCAAGTAGAAGCAAGCTCTGGTCATCAATTATCTACCCGGATCAAGGGAAGATCAAATGGATTGCCCACAGGGGCTCCTTAACCTAGCAGTCAGCACAATTGCTGGGGGAGGGCTGGAAACATGCATTGTCGCAGTCTGCTCACCTGAAGAGCTGAAAAGTAGCTCTTTATTGACACTGGATCCTGGCATCTCTCTTTATTCAACTTTTAGTTGCTAGATTTCAAGTATTAAAATTGGGCATTAAAGGAATCCTGGACCCAGCTGTAATACTTCTGCTTTGGTAAACTGTCTTTAAAAATGAGAGAGAATTTAACAATAAAGTTCACAACAAAGCAGTTAGCAAATATGACATCTGAAAGATTGGTTGGATACAAGATATTGGTACTAAAGGACTACAACTTGTTACATTGTTACATCTAATGGACTTTGACAAAGAGTTTAAGATTTCTCTTATTGTTCTCAATTCACCAGGCACTACTTAATAGAAAGGGGGGAGCCTGCTTCCTCTCTTGAAAAACATATATTTTCCCACATACACCACTAAAGCACCTAGCAAGCTGTAAGAGATCTTCCCAAAATTTTCAACTTTGTCCAATCCAATGCCTCAATCTAGCAAAGTACTTTCTCATAATGTCTTCCTCTCAAGATCCAAAAGTAACAAATCCAAACAATCATTCAGATGTCATATTTGCTATCCACTTTGCTGTGAACTTTATTGTTAAATTCTCTCTCATTTTTAAAGACAGTTTACCAAAGCAGAAGTATTACAGCTGGGTCCAGGATTCCTTTAATGCCAAATGGATTTGCCCAACCTTCTTGTTCCCATGGAAATATCTCAGTGGGATTATGATAAGGTGACTGTCTCTGGACTACATCTTGTTACATTTTATGAAGAAGTTTTCTTTTTTATATAAAAGAAATAGATACAGGACTTGGAAAAATACAAAATACACAGAAAGTTGGAGCTGCCTCTCTTCCTGATCTCTGACATTTCATGCAAACCAGAAGTATAACAACATTCGCCAATCTATAATTACTTAGAATTTAATAGGCAAATAATGCAAGAAAACATTTACTAAAATGTGCTTTTTATAAAGTCAGCTCCAATATGTAAATCATAAACAGAAAACATCCAATAATTAGTATCTTTTATTGAAATGATTTCACTACCTAATTCTTTTACATTCCCCAAATATAAGTATTCAAGACTGTACACATATAAACTTGTAGGAAGGGCTGTGACTTCTAATATTTACCACAGAAATTATCCAAATGAGGTTGATAATCCAATGTTTCTCAACCTGTGAGTCGGGGCTTCTGTGGGGTCGCGAGGAGGTTTCAGAGGGATTGCCAAAGACCATCAGATACATATATTTCTGATGTTCTTAGGAAGCACTTTGGTAGAGAAGGCTGAAGATCTCTCCGCCTGTCCTTCTCTTCCATTTTGGAAATAGATGGCAAATCCTCCCACCAAAAGCCCTCATCCACTGTGATTCGCTGGCCTCTCAGCCAAAGGGAGGTCTGTTTCTGAGACTCCAAGTGGGGAGAGGGAGAGCAGGCATGCTTGGTGCACAGCAGAATGGTGCACATGTGTGTGAGGCTAGAGGGAGGCTCGTACAAGCGAGTGCTTGTATATTAGGAATGGGGATTCTGTGTGGGAAGTTTCACCCAATTCTATAGTTGGTGGAGTTCTGAATGCTTTTTAATTGTAGGTGAACTATAAATCTCAGCCACTACAACTCCAAAATGTCAAGATCTATTTTCCCCAAACTCCACCAGTGTATAAATTTGGGCATATTGAGCATTCATGCCAAGTTTGGTCCATATTCATCACTGTTTGAGTCCACAGTGCTCTCTGGATGTAGATGAATTACAATTCCAAAACTCAAGGACAATGCCCACATAACTCTTCCAGTATTTCCTGTTGGTCATGGGAGTTCTGTGTGCCAAGCTTAGTTCAATTTCATCATTGGTGGAATTCGAATGCTTTTTATTGTAGGTGAACTATAAATCCAAGCAACTACAGCTCCCAAATGACAAAGTCAATACCCTCCCCCCCCCCCCACAACCCCACCAGTATTCAAATTTGGGCATATTGGATATTTGTGCCAAATTTGGTCCAGTGGATTAAAATAAATCCTGCATATCAATTATTTACATTGCAATTCAAAACAGCAGCAAAATTACAGTTATGAAGTAGCAACAAAAGTACTTTTTTGGTTGGCAGTCCCCACAACATGAGGAATTGTATTAAGGGGTCGCAGCATTAGGAAGGCTGAGAACTGCTGATATAATCTAAAGTGAAAGATGATACACTTTCAAGTAGAAAATAAACCAACAATCGCAGTAGGATTTGAACAAACTATAGAAGACAAAGTCCACTTTTATGGGCTGAGACTCCCATTAGAAAGATTGGTATACCAAGGATGTGTGTGTATGTGTGTTTTGACATTCTTTCTCAGCCATACTTATAACAAAACTGCAGGAAAAGCAATTCCATCTGAAAATGCTGCCTATGAGTCTGGTGAAGTCTCTTTATCTGGAGGTTTTAAGCAGAGGCTGGAAGGCCATCTATTAGGAGTTCTTTGACTGTATGTTCTTGCATGGCAGAATGGGGTTTGATCAGAAGGTCTTTGTGGTTTCTTCCAGCTCTATGATTCTATGAACTCTATATATAAACCATACGTTAAGCAGAACAACAGTTTATATACATAAAATTTACCAATGCCTTCACAAAGGCATACTCACTGAAATCAAGTAAAACACAGGACAATGTTTCTTTAGGCATCATTGCAATCATTAAAGTTAAATGGGTTCTGGCTGTGAAAACTATAATATTTTTATAGTCCAATGAACATCTTCCAGTTGAGGTAGTTAGGCAGAGCTTAATATATCTGTGTTTATTTTTAAGATAAAGGAGGTTTAGTCTATAGTGGCCCATGAAATAACAGGAAGTAACTTTGCTATTCTTTCTCATTTTCTCTTTTCTTTTTTGCTCTTCTCTGTATTCTTTTTGCTCTTTCTTTCTTCTTTCTTCTGTTTTTTTATGTTAGATATGTGGCATAATCTTTACTGCTACAATGGTATTTTTAGCATGTTGATTGTTTCACTCCAGTATATTTGTATTAAGTATTTAAAATGCTTTCCCCCTATCATCCTTATCTTAGTGGTGACCTTTGGATGTGATGTGTGATGGCCATCAGCAGTTTTGTGCCTGGTGGTCACCAGTAAGCCAAATACAATGGGAAGGAGGTAAGTATGGTAGGCCAGTGGCCTTGAACCAAGTTTGGCACTGAGAAACTGTCAAGACACCACACTGGGTTAGTGCTGCACACTGTTGACATTTATCTCATGGGACACAGAGATCCAATCAGTGCCCATTTTGTGAGTTTATTCATGTAGTAGAATCAGTTAGAGCTTCTAGATTCTAAATATCTAGGTCCTTTATAACTCAGGTTCTAATTAATACTGTTTTGCTTACCATAATAATAGTAATAATAATAATACTTTATTTATATTCCGCCCTTCTCACCCCGAAGGGCACTCAGGGCAGACCACAAGTACACATATACGGCAAACATTCAATGCCGTATGTATAGACGTACACAGAACACAGACAGAACAGAAGGAGGTTTTTGTGTCATGCCACAGGGGGTGCTGTCGCTTCAAATTTCTATGATGAAGAATTGTCAGGACTTCTGCATTCCAGCATTTTCTGATCTTCTTTTTTCTTTTATGGTATTGTAAAAACTTTCCTCGTTTTATTAGTGGTACCTAATTTCTCTAATTACAGCTAAAGCTGTTTTTGAACTGCTTAGGTAAACAGTGGGCAGGGCTGACGGTTGGCTGCCTATGCCAACCCGGGGTTCGAACTTGCAACCTTTTGGTTGATAGATCTCTTTAGCTGTTGCTGATTTAACAGTTGTGCTTAACCTCTGGCCCCCATGGCACACACAGATAATAAAATCTAGTTTAAAGCCTTCTCAGGTTTGGAGTTTTTAGTCAAAACATATACCCCCAATGCACACTGCAGAATGCATCCAGCTGTAAAAATATATATATACAGTATATATTTTAAAAACTCACCAGAAATTCCAAAAAATAAGCCATAAAATCTGCTGCAGCTGACCAGTGTATACCCAATGTAGGGTTGGATTTGAGATGGAGAAATTCAGACTGCTCACCCAATACAGAGATAACCATGAAGCTTTTTTTTGAGGGGTCATGAAAACACAGCCTGACAGAAGGTAAATACCACCACCCCAAAGAGAAAACTACAGCATTCCCATGGGAACACATGCTTTTCTTCCTTTATTGCTGTGTGCTTCCTTGCTCTAGCACTGATCTTTATCTGACATGCCATATATATATATATATATATATATATATATATATATATATGGCATGCATCAATCCATAATCAATGGTTCTTTGTGGCCACCATCCCAGCCTCCAACTGGTTCTTGGGGTGCTTGTGTAGGCACTGCCAGCTCATTTTGATTGATATCTTGACTTGAGTTAAATGGCTGTGTAGAACCGTCTGATGCAGGGGTGAGCAATTACCGGTCCTCCAGGTGTTTTGGACTTCAACTCCCAGAAATCCTAACAGCTGGTAAACTGGCTAGGATTTCTGGGAGTTGAAGTCCAAAACACCCGGAGGGCCGGTAATTGCCCACCCCTGGTCTGATGTCAGCAAATGGAATGATAATCCTGCACATTAAAAATAGATTGTATAAGATATTAGAAAGAACAATGTCTATTTTTGATGTTTTTGAATAATGTCAAGTTGATTCCAACTTATGACAACCCTAAGGCCACCTTATCATAGGGGAATAGTGAAGATTAGTCTCTTTTTTTGAGGTAGTATGTTTTAAATGTGGTTCCTTGATCTCAATGAAATTTACTCCCAAGCTAAATATGCATAAAACTGTAGCACTTCATGATAAATCTGTGCTCATGTCCCTGTGCAAATGTAGGTAATCCAGCAAACATAAATTATGGCAAAATCTCACTGATAACAGTAGAGCTGAACTGCACCTTTAAATGTTAAAGCCCCAGTGGGCTTGAACTCAATAATAATTGGATTTTGTGAATTTATTGAGTACCAGCAAAACAAAACCACATATCTTGCCATGCACATTTAGGGAAAGTCTCTTTTCTGGCAAAGTATTTTATCCAAATATTTGTCACACTAAAGCTCTACTAGAAGATACGCAAAGTTGTACTCTTATAAGCTTGAATCAACAATCTGATTCAGATGCCACATTGTCATTAATGTTATGAAGCAGAATATCACTTCTAGGCCATAGTATTTTTCTGCTGGACCCTAATTCTTCCTTACTTCTCTTGTCCTTGGATTTTATTCTCTTGTCTAAAGAGGACACTGGATGTTTTCTTATTTGATTTTCATAGCAGCCACCCAAAACTTAAGAGTATCCGAATGGAGCTATTCACTAAGAACTCTTTGTTAATCATTTTCCAACTTTCTTTAAAAAAAATTCTACCCAGCATGCATAGTTGGGAAACTTGGTAGAACAAGACTATCTCTTAGTGAGTTGTTACTGAGACATATAAATAAACTCTTAACCCCTTTTCTATTGAATTTCTTATATCTACATCAGATTGTCCAATAAAATGTGCAATAGCATCAAAATAAGAAAACAACAGAAAGAAGTAAACATTGTAAAAATGGACTAAACACAGTTTGGAAAGTGAAATCTGTCAAAAATTTGAGTCCCATACATACCTGCTTGCAGACTTATATCCACAGGAGTGAGACACATTGCTCCCCAGAGAGTGACATGGAAGAAAACCTTCTGTACTGCATTATCCTAGTTGTGGAATAGACTCCCTTTAGAAGCTTGGGTCTAGCACTAAAAACATGGTCTGAGACCCTGGTTCAGAGACATGTAATATAAAGTTCCTCTGGGCAGAGGTCTGTGACATCTCTTTTCTTACACATCCCCATCTTTCACTTTCTACAACCACTTACTAACTGGTGGAGAGTGGGAAAGAGGGTTAATGACAGGGATGCATTCGGGGGCCCTCCTCAATTTCATGCAAATCTACTCATCCATGTGGTTTTAAATTGAACATATTTGATCTTGCCTTCTTGGCTCAGTTCAAGATCCTTCTATGCTTAGAGCTTATTTGAGTTCTCATGTGCACATTTCCACATTATTTACTTTTAAGTCTTTTTTCTAAATGCAGGTCTTCTCATAGGAGTGAAAACTGCAGAGGATTCTTGTACCTTTAGCATAGAAGAAAGAATTTCAGCTTGTTATTTGGTTGTATAACAAGCAACATATGGAGTTTTTTGTGTCAGGAGTGACTTGGGAAACTGCAAGTCGCTTCTCATGTGGGAGAATTGGCTGTCTGCAAGGTCGTTGCCCAGGGGATGCCTGGATGTTTGATGTTTTACCACCCTTGTGGGAGGCTTCTCTCATGTCCCCACATGGGGACCTGGAGCTGACAGAAGGAGCTCAACCTGCTCTCCCCAGATTCAAACTTCTGATCTATTGGTCAGCAGTCCCGCCAGCACAAAGTATAACCCATTGCACCACTGGGGGCTTTGAGCAACATCTGGTGAAACTTGAAGATCAAGTAGATTTTTCAGTGTTTGGAGATCACTTCAATCCTATTTATTTATTTATTTATTTATTTACATCATTTATATTTTGCCCTTCTCACCTCGCAGGGGACTCAGGGCGGATCACAATGCACATAGACAGGCAAACATTCAATGCCATAGACATACAACATATATAGACAGACAACGAGCTACACAATTGGTCGAGAGCTCACCCCGACCCGGTCAGGCCTTGAACTCATGACCTTCTGGTCAGTAGAGATCTTATGCAGCTGACTCCCAACCAGCTGCACCATATTCCCGGTGCAACAACTAACACTTAGACAGCTATGGATTTGGTGCATATAGCATTCATTGTGCCTCCAGACATTTATTTGTTTGTTTATAATGTTTAATATGTACAATCTATTGTATATTTAAAAAACACAAACCTTAAGCAATGGGGTTTGACCAATCCTAATGCTTATGTCTACTCTCTGACCCAAGAAACTAGAAGCATTGTGTCTTGGTTAATATATAGCTTCCAACAGCACAAATTTGACCCGTACAGTCCCAATTAATTATCTACTCTTCCACCTTTTCAGCTGTTTTTAAACTGTCCCAATTTGTCATGCCCCATACTTTGAGAATTCCTTAGAATATGATCCAGATTTGCCAATGGAAGAGTGTGAACATGTGCCTGAAGCCAGTCAAATCCTCCCTCTGTTCAGCAGGTTGATTGTAAGCATGATGAGATGGAGGAGAGGCCTCCCATTCCCAGAGATGGTGGAGTCTCAGGCATTTGGTCCAGGCCATTCCTGCATGTTAAATGAGAATCTGCAATCAAGGTGTCTAGAGGAAGACATCTGTGGAATATTCTCCCAAAATATATCCTAGCAATTTGGGTCTTGGTTGAACATGCCACCTATAAAAGGAAGTTGCAAGCAAAAGCTACCAACTTCAGTCTTCTTCTTGGCAGTTTAGCTTGTGAAAGTGCATCTAACAGATTTTTGACTCTTGAACTGTTTAATGACCCAGGTAACATTACTCGCTGTAATTCTGACTGATTTACAGCTTTCATGACCTTGAGCTGTTTAACACAGGATGTCTCTTGCTTCTGGCCACAATTATTGGCTTTTAGCTACAGTTTAGTGACTCAGGGCCTCTGAACCTTGTTTTCAGGACATCGTTGCTCTCCCACTCCTGCCTTCTCTCCTCACCTCCATTTTGCTTCCACGGCTGCAAAATAAGTAGACCTATTGAAACATTGAAAGGACTTAGAAGATCTACTCTAGTTGGGAGTAACCACCAGGATTAAAACCCAAGACTATGTGGTCCAAATTGCCTCCTTTCTATTTTTAGTTGCCTTTTAAGTTGAATGATCAATGAATTGCAGATGTATGTCAAGAAACACAGTTATGTTTCTATGCAATCATAGCCATGGCCAGTGAACTAAGTCATCCCATGGGCTTGACACAACACAATGAGAGAGTGCTCATTGTCCTACCTGCTGTTGGGGATTCTTTGATTGTGCTTTTCCTGCATGGCAGCGGGTTGGCATCTTCCAACTCTATGATCTGATTCCTGCATTACTGTAATTCATATTAACATGTCTGTGGCATAGAAACAATTTTGGGGCAGCTCTGCAATTTTGACATGTGGCTATATCCACAATCACCAGCACATGGCTATGTGAAGCTTGGATATTACACAGAGCGTGGAGAAAAAGTACCTAATGCCTAATACCATGATGTCCCTCCTCCTTTATTTAAGCACAAGCAAAATACTACTATACTGTTTTGTTAAGAATGTCTCCAGCATGTCATTATAGTTATTCTTTAAAATGATAAATTCCCCAGCTCTGCCCCTTTTCCTCTGGGATACATTGTATATCACTGCTTCTTTCGTATAGTCTGTTTCTGTGCTCTGGTGCCACAATGACTGGGCCCTGTGACATTGTCAACATAAATAAATGCACAAATGCTTCCTCGGATTTATTTGCAAATACTTTGGCTCTTAAATATGAAATACAACTGATAGGCTAATGTCATCATTCATAAAGGTCTATATTTCCTGGGAAGGATTAGACAATGCACTTTGCTGAAGTTTTTTTTTGGTTTTTTATTGTCCTCTCAGTCTGTTTATGAGGCGGTGTCTGCAAGCTGTTCAATAAAACAAAATAACATTTTTGGTGCAAATGGACAGCCAAGAAATGTTTTGCCTCACTTTTCAGTATGGCACTATTAAGAGCATATAAGTCGTTTGTCAGTTGTTGAATACCCAGAGAGGCTGCCAGACCAAGAGAAAAATTTGAGACACATATATGGAAATGTGGAGGAGGAAAGAAGGAAAATGTTGCCATTAGGTCTATTGCTATGCCTGTTGAACAGTACATTCCACTGAATTCAGGGGCACCTACCACGAAGTAAGATTACATCCTTTGGCTATTTCTACATGAAAAATAATAACAACAGAACAACCCCATAATCATCCCAATGTTGACCCTGGCAATTTTCATGATACATGACAACTTCCATTGAAATTCTGGAGTTTTCAGCCCATATCCCAACTTTCATCCACAGTAAGCACAGTTAGAGGATATGCTGATATTTACAGGAAATTCCAGTGTCCTCAGGTTTGCAGTTATCTGGCCAGCCTGATCCATTATCTATATGAACTCCCCTGCCATCAGCCTTTCGCTGTACTAATCACAGGGAACTTTGTGGCCAGAGAGGTGCAGTGATGGAGACACAAAGGAAACGGGGACAGGCCAGCAAGGCAAATCTTGGCTTGGATGTACCAGCTAGACACCAATGCAGCATCATAGAGGGTTTGGCTCAATGCATATGAGTCAATCCAGGACTAGATTAAGTGGCTGGTATAGATATGGCTATATGCACAGTTATAAATTCTAAAGTAGCATTCATTTCCTTACTCTGAACCTATTTCTTTCCTAACTAGAATGATATGTATTGATCATACACTTGTAGTATTGCTTGATGTCTGGAACCTCACCCGCACTCGCTTGCCAACAATGACAGATGGAGCTCATGAGTCTGCGCTGGGTTCCTGCTCTGTCCTTTCTAAAGTGTGCAGGAAAGCCTCACTGGGCCACGGCCAGTCTCTATTTTAAGAGCACAGGCAGGAAACAAATGCTTGTGAATTGTAAAGGGCATGGGAAGAATTCAAGGACAAATAAAAAGCACATGAATATAATGCTTGGCCTTTGTATTATACCTTTGAACATGCAACTTCTGCATGTTTATTCCCATTCCTTTGATTAAATGGAATTTCTTTCCAATGAGTACGCATGCATACTCTGTATGTTTTCTCCCATTCCTTTGGTTAAATGGAATTTCTTTCCAATGAGTATGTATGCACAGAGTTTCATATGCATTATCTGGAAATCCTTCTGTCAATCTTATAAACTGGATTGATTTATTCAGCACAAAGAGACCAGAGTCAGGCTGAGTCACAGCCTGAAGAAATTACTGTTTTAGACTATAACTCCTACAACTTCTTATAGCTGTCATCCAGAAGGTAACTTTGCTAAGATTTGGGTTGAGGCACACTCGGGAAGTAGCTGAAATTTTAGCAAAATACACCACAGAGACTTGGCTTAGTGTAAATGTCACTTTTTAGTTACTTGTAGATGGTTGGTGAACTCATTTGCATTGGTAAGCAACATTTTCCCATCTTCACACAATTTGATAGATCAAATTTAGTTCATTATAGTAATTAAAATGTTTGTTGCATTGTTTCAGATGCACTTGCTGTTTCCAGGTCTTGACATGGTTGGAAACTGCAATCTAAAAGACAGTTTGCTAAATACCCCATAAATCTGGAGCTGGCTGTACATTAGGTAGAAGAATGGACTGGAGACAGGGGATGCCAATTTGTACTCCTTTTTCTCTCTCCCTTGATATCTCTCTCCCCTTCAGCCTCTTGTTTAATCTCATTATTTCTCCCAGTCTCTGCAAATAAAAACAAACCAACAAAGAAATAGACCAACTGACAAGGTTGGTTCATGTAACTTGTGTTATCTGCATTGGCCTGTAGCTGCATTGTGCAAAGCAGTATGAGGTGAACCAGAAGCTGTGAGATGAATCATTAGTCGGGGCCAAAGAATAAGAACTGAAGGACAAATCAACAGGCAAACTTAAGAAGCAAGCCAGATGCCCAAGGAACTGGAGTACAACACATGGAAATGGGACAAAGAAAGGCAAACACCGCCTGTCAAGAATACAGGCACATGCCAGGCATTTAACACATATTGTAGCTATAGGAAAGCTCAAAAAGAACAAGGAGAACTTTTATACTCCTGGACGCTAATGGGCAGCCCAAGTGGCCAGTCTGTCCTGGGCTTAGGGTCACTCAGTGAGAAGCTGTCATTTGAATACCAGTTGCTACCCAAATGAACCAGATGTTAGCTTTGCACAAAAGTTCCTGACAAACTTCCTTACACCATTGATTTTAACCCACTTGACATTGGCCTCATTTGCTACTCTGGCCAAGGGACCATATTCCAATCTTCTTCTTTTTTGCTGATACCCAGTGAAAGCTGCTTAAACATCCAGAAATGTAACTCTACTCCCCAAGAAAGCAGGGAAATATATATCATCTACATCCATATATGGCACTGAAAGACATAATTTTTTTTAATGTGGGATATGCTGCAATGTGTTTCAAAAGTGAACTGAAGCTCCTGGAGTTTTCTGTTTTCTTTTTGGCTAAAAAGGCACAGATAGGGAGCATGGAGCAATGAAGAACCACAATCATAGTTGGGGGTAGTGGGGTAGGGCAGCAGAGGACAGCCCCAGGACCATATTTTCCCTTTCATTAAAAAAATTGCTGTACCCTTTCCGGTTTATATCCTCATTCTCAAAGTTTCCAAAAATCCCACCTCTAAGTTGAAGCAAATGTCAGGTGCTTCACTATAGTGCCCATGATTTGGGGGAATGGCAATTCTTTGGAAGAATTTAGCTTTGTATGCAAATAGTCTAAAACAGATGGACTAGAGTCCCTAGTATTTTCATTTTTACAAATAGCTTAGATGGCAGTTAGTTGGCAGTTGGGGATTTTTTCTGACATCCTGCAAGGATAGACTGCCTCCAGAATTCAACTCCGATCAGGCAGATAGAAGCACATTGGACAATAGGCTTCAAGGAGCCTTCAATGTGAGCAAATCAGAGCATTTCAATGTGAACATAGTCAGAGCATCCTGTTAAAGACAAATGTAGGCATAAGTCCACTGTTTGCCTGCATTTTGCTTAAGGAGGTCATTGCAAAAGTTGGTACACCTTTCTCCCTCGCATGAGCAAAACACCCAATAGGACTTTTCATTTCAGTGCCTGGTGAAAGAGCTAGTAGTATCAGAGAAGCATATGGCTGAATCTCTGTAGCCAGATGCAAAACAATTACATATGGTTGCCTGAAGAATATTTATGCGACACTATGCCATATAGAAACCTGGCAACAATGTGATATACATCTTGCCAGTTTACATGACAGACTCTGAGAGGTAGCAGATTTGTTTTGTTCTGGTAATAAAACATTTTATTTTGCAGTGTATCCTCTTTAATCAACATAATTCATGGCTTCTATGGTTTAAAACAGAAATAAGTCTGATGATTTCGATGTAAATACATGTGTTTGAAGGGACAGATAGTAACTTTTAATGATTTGTTATAGCAGGAAGAATAAGAGCAGTGCTCCCATTCCTCAGGAGTGGCCCTGTTTTCATCTTTGGAATATTAGCAGAACATTGATCCCTTCCTCTGTTCTCAGCAGAGAGGGCTATGCCGTGTATATACTTGCAAGAGTAGGCTGATTCAATTGACGCAACAGACAAAGATGCTCCATTATTTGCTGAAGCCAGAATGCCCTCTAGTGGTCAGCTGGGAGCTCCAGGTCTTCAGACAGACTGGTTATAAACAAATCTTTGAAACTCTCAAGCTGGACTTTTGTTATTACAGTTTTTATTTTTATTTTTTATTTAAAAGCCTCTGCAATCTATTTGGTGTTTACCCTGAAATTGTAATACTACAATATTGATAGGCTATCATCATGATATTTATTTAGGTATTTGCTCCTTAAAGCCTGTGGCAAATGTATATATTGAGGGAATAGGGGAGAGATAGTTACTTGTGATTGCTATAGTTTGCAGATGAAAAACTCTGCAATTCAATTTAACATTAACAAAAAAGCCATCTTGCCCATTGGTTTTGTATATCTCTCATTTCTCTATTTACAGGACCACAGCTGATTGGAGGTGGAACTAAGTTCTTAACTATCGGAAAAGGGAAGTGACAAAAATTCACTGTTCACCGATGATGATCCTGTGGTTTTCCAGATGTTCAGACATCATGGCTCATGGGAAGAAATTATGAGAGTGTCTAGCGCAGGGGTGCCCACACTTTTTCAGCATGTGAGCTACTTATAATAAAGCCAAGCTAGCTATGCCACCACTGGCTCGGCATTGCCATCCTCAAGCCTGGAGAAGCTGCTGTAGAATGGAAGCCAGAGGGGGCAGAGCCTGGCCGCGCCAAGCCCCCCCTCCCCTCTGGCTTTGGAGCTCCCAGCAGCTTCTCCAGGCGTGAGGATGGCAGTGTCAAGCCAGTGGTGGCATAGCTAGCACAAGGCTGGCTTGGCCCTACTCTCCTCAAGGCTGGAGCAGCTGCTGGGAGTGCCGAAGCCAGGGAGGGGGCGGGGCTTGGTGCGGCCTGGCTCCGCCCCCTCTGAGAAGCGCCCTATCTGGCTGCGATCAACCTCCTTTGGTCCTGCAATCGACTGGTCAATCGCGATCGACTTCTTGTGCAGCCCTGGTCTAGCGTTTATCCGGTCAATTCAGGGGAACTAGAGGGAAGCATATACACATAGAAATTGGACTTCAGTATTGGGTTGCTAAGTAGGGGGCATTTCTTGGACTCATAATGAGGTACTTCACTCCTCCAATGGTCAAGTTTCACATGGATTGCCTGATAAAATATTTATTTTTAAAAGTCAAGGTTTTGTAATGATAGTGGCTGTTTGTGCATTAGTCTTTAATATGTAGTCATTAAGTTTTTATATTAGATATGTATGATCAACCTCTGCAAATACAGTGGGCCTGTGGTTTCTGCTGGGATTTGCATTCAAGACCCTCTGTGGATACCAAAATCCATGATGCTCAAGTTCTATCATATACAATGGCATAGTAGAATGACATCCCTTATATAAAGTGGCTTTTTAGATATCTGTTTTTTAAAAAACATCTGGTTCCAGAATTGTGGGTGCATAATCCATGTATATGGAAGGCTAGCTGTACAGTTTGTCTCTGACTCAAAAGATTTGTAGAAGACTGCTGTAGTGAGCTACCATATGCAAGCTTTCTGCATTTCATATCTGGCATGAGCCACAACACCACCCAATTACCCTCCAACACATCATGTGATTGCAATTATACTCGAAAAACATTCTCTAACAGGTAGTAAGTTCAATAGAAACAATTCTGCTCTTGTTCTACAGCTACATGCTTCACATTTCTATTGCTCCACAAGCAGTGTGTCAAATATAAGATCATGCTATGAGGAGCTTTCAAAACAGCAACCACAAAATGCCATAAGCTGCTGCTTTCATGGGGATGACAGCTAGATCACTGAAAAGTTAGCTTTTAAATAACACACTGCTAGCACAAAAGGGAGCATTATACAATAAACTACCAGCTACTTCAAACTTGTCTTTGATGTCCTTGGTTTTCCCATGGGATCTTTGATGTCTATGGCTTTCCCATTACATCCTCTCTTTTTTTGGTGATAGGGTTGATGAATCTACAGAATGATGTGTTAGGTTAAGGATGGAGTTATCTGAGTGAAAACATGATTGTGTTGATTGGGAATAAAGCCAGATGAGGTGGATGAGGTTTCTACCATTTTAAAGTTGATATTTCTTTTGTTATTGTTCCATGTGAATGTGCAGATTTTCCCTTGCTGTTACACTGGTCAACACATGTTTTGTTGTCTCAAATATGCTTCCTTGCTTCAATTTTGCATTTTTACCATTTTAAAGTTAACCTTTCTTTTTTATTGTTCCATGTGAATGTGCATTTCTACATTACTTGTTATTTATAAAGTACATTTTTTATTTTAAAACATGTAACAAAAATGGGGGGGGGGAGTCAGGGGACTGGAACCAATTATTACAATTTCAATGGATTTCAATGGGAAAATTCATTTTCAGATAACAGTGTTCTGAGTTAAGAGCTCAGTCATGGAATGAATTAAAATTTTAAGTCAAGGTATCACTGTATAATTGTAATAATAATAACAATTGTTTATTTATATCGCACTTAATTGACTCACAACACAATCAAAGCACGTTTAACATAAAATACAAGACAAAAATCATGCAAAGCATAATAATGTCCAGAAATAAGATATAAATAAATATTAAGCATTAAAAAACATTTAAAACGAATTACAAATATTGTGGAGACTCATCCATTGAATAGTATATTTTGCTAAGCTCAGTGCAAATTGGCCTTGCTGTCATTAGCAAATGAATTTATTCATCAAAAGCTTGCTTGAACAGGTAGGTCTTCAACTGGTTCTTGAAAGATAAAAGGGACGTGGCAATTTTAATTTCAATGGGGAGGGAGCTCCAAAGGGCCAGGATGGCCACTGAGAAGGCCCCCTCTCTCATCACCACCAACCATATTTCTCTATCTGGAAGATCTTAACGATCAGGCAGGTTGGTAAGAGGCAATGCAGTCAGATAGGTAAGTTCTGCCTGAACCGTTTAGGGCTTTAAAAGTCAAAACAAGCACCTTGAATCAGGCTTAAAAAATATTTGTAGCCAGTATATGCTGTATATTTGCCCTCTTTCAAATACAAACAGGATTGGCCAGCCTTTGGGCATGGCACAGTGCCTTATTTATTTATTTATTTATTTGGTTTAATATACCGCTCTCTCCGGAGCTCAGAGCGGTTTACAGAGATAAAATCAGATAAAATCAGATAAAACATATAAAACATCGTAAAACCAATAAAACCCCCAATTAATCCCATTCCCAGTAAAACAACCATATACAGCGTAATGGCATGATGATGACGGTGACGTGGCAGAGTGCAGATTATGGCGGGCACCGGCCAAAGCCGAATGCCTGCCTGAATAGCCAGGTCTTAACGGCCCTGTGAAATGGCATCAGGTCCCGTGTGGTTCGAATCTCCTCAGGCAAGGAGTTCCACAGAGTCACAGCCACAGTAAACGCCCTCTGCTGCGTACTAGATAACCTGTAGGTCTTGATACCAGATACCTCCAATAAGTTGAGCCCCTCTGAACGCAGTGATACGGGGTGTACCAGATTCTCCATTCATAGAAATAAACAAGATAGTTAAGCACTGGTAATTCTTGAATGCAACAATGAGGGTATTTTCTTGTCAGCAGGAGGGAGGGGATTTAAAAGAAATAGAATTGGATAGGTTTGTTCGGAAGAGCCTGAAAGCTGTAAAAAGAACTTCCAATTTTTGACTTTTGAAGCAGTTTTGAACAATGCAGGAAAGGGGGGAGAAAATCCAAATTTATTTATTTGTTTATTTCAGGATTTTACCCCGCTTTTCTCAATCCCCGAGGGGGGACTCAGAGCGGCTTACAGTAAGGCACAATTCGATGCCCACACAGTAACAATATAAAACCCCAGAACCCTTCAACAATTAAAATACATTAAAATACAATTACAATGGCATCATACGCATTCATTCCAGATTAAAACAATGTTCTGTCCATAAAAGCATTGGCCCTATTCATCCACTTTCCATTAAAATCCCATCTAAAATGCTGCCTTGTGCTGGTGTGCAAACGCCTGGTCCCACAGCCAGGATTTTACTTTTTTCCTGAATGCCAGGAGGGATGAGGTGGATCGTACATCGATAGGGAGTGCATTCCACAGGCGGGGAGCCAGCACCGAGAAGGCCCTCGCCCCCACCAGCCGCATTTGAGAAGTAGGCGGGAGCGAGAGCAGGACCTCCCCGGATGATCTTAGATTACAAGGTGGGACGTAGCGGCTGATGCATTCGGACAAGTAAGCTGGGCCAGAACCGTATAGAGCTTTAAAGGTCAAAACCAGCACTTTGAATTGAGCTCGGAATTGGACAGGCAGCCAGTGGAGCTGACACAACAGGGGGGTGGTATGCTCCCTGTATGTAGCTCCCGTTAGTAATCTGGCTGCCGCCCGCTGGACTAATTGCAATTTCTGAACTGTCTTCAAAGGCAGCCCCACTTAGAGTATGTTGCACTTTGAATCACTTACCTTTTTTCAGAAATATTCCATAATGTTCGGGTGTCTCCCAATTTTCACAACCATTAAGCATTTTTGGATTTATGGTTTTAATACGTTTTATTGATTTTATTATGTAATTGAATTGTTTTATCTATGTTTAAATGTTTTAGCTATTTTATGTTGTTTATGGGTATCTAATTGTGCCACTTTGTAAATTGCCATGAGTCACCCCCGGGCTGAGAATGGCAGTATAGAAATACAGTAAATAAATAAATAAAGTTTATTTATTTACTGTTTGAAAATCTCATGCTTTCCCTCCCCCAGTGATGCAAAGAGGGTGAAGTGGGCATGGCTAAGCACAGCCATTGTTGTAGTTTGTGAAGACCAGGCCCATAATGGTAGAGATTGCAAAAGGCTTTTAAACTACATTTCCCACACTGCCTTGCTACTCATTAGCCAAAATGGCTGAAAGACCCAAAAATACTATAGCTGTCTGTAGCAGTCTTTGTCTAAATATAATAAACTGATTGAATCTACAAAGGTGTCTAAAAAAA
The DNA here is from genome assembly GCA_030556195.1 of Anolis apletophallus. Classification (NCBI taxonomy): domain Eukaryota; kingdom Metazoa; phylum Chordata; class Lepidosauria; order Squamata; family Anolidae; genus Anolis; species Anolis apletophallus. The sequence continues at coordinate 29,238,775 of JARBWK010000001.1, forward strand.
GCAGCAAAGCAGTAAGCAACTTTTGCAAAGCCAAGAGCACATAAACTGCTTAAAAAGCAATCATTGCACTTTGGTCTGATTGCCACAGCCAGCCAGACCTCTACGTCAGTAAGTAATGATATAATAAAATGATTGATTGCATCTGCAAATAAGAATAAATGGATGGATGTGTCTTGAGGGCCCCCTCCAACTCAGTAGAGGAAGCAAATGGATGTCAGAAGAGTTTGGATGGTGCCTTTCTGCCCAGAAGAAGGAGGGTCAGTCTAGCTATCTCTTGATGGGGTCTGTACAATGGTTTCTGTTCTCCACCAATTTAACACAGTTTGTGCCACACAAAGTTTTTGGAGTAGAACAACTACTTTCAAAGTAAAGAGCGCACAATTAAACAGGAAATGACACTTTCAAACCGGGAGCAGATTTTCTTTATTATTAAAAAAAATGTTATTTATAATGGCGTGTCTGCCATTAAAAATCAATTCAGAAGCTTTGAAAGTTTTGGAAAGTTTTGGAATTTTTTTCAAAAAAGTTTGGAAGTGACTTTAGAATGGAACCACCAGTGTCTGCTACATCCAAAACGAGTTTTGAACCATTTTTGAATCAACCAAGCCTAAAAAGAAACTCAAGTTTGTACTTTAAAATGAGGATTACATTTTTCCAAAATGGCCAATATTTAAAAATCTCATGCCCTACCCTTTCAGCATGTCTCTTGACATGTGTACAAACTGGCAAGATTTGCTCCCTGCCTAATGCATAAAGTTTACTTGCAATCAATATTTATGAAGCATAATTCATAACAGTAAGGTGAGAAGTTTTGGGCCACATCAAAGAGGCTATCCAAAGTATGCCCAAAATAGGTGGCACAAGTTTGAAGGTATCTTGAAGATCAAACTGCACTTCAGAATAGATTCACTACTCCAGTGATATGGAAGTTCCCAACCAACACTAGAGGAAAGATATATCTATTATATGAATGGATTCACGTCATGTGATGTATACCTCAAACAAAGAAACCATACAACGCAGAAACACAATACTTGCCAACAGAAATAGGCCTCAAGCAAGGTACGTTTGTAGCAAAGAACCTTTCCCCCAAAAAAACCTAAAAGGCCCCCAAAACAACGAGTAAAAATAAAACTACATTTACCAGCATCCTCCGGGGCAGCCAAAGACTCACCCAGCCTCTACATTCTGAACAACATGATTGGCTGCCAATAAGGGCGGATTTGCATAACTGATGTAACCATAGCAATGCTGGCAAGAGCCATCCAAGGCTAGGATAGAATGCTGAGAGATTTCAGTTGGTGTTTGATGGTTAAACTGCCAAAACCAAACTCTGAGGGAGCAATTCTCCAGCAAATTCCTACCCACACAACACAACACAACTTCCAATCACAACCCATCCCACCAACCTTACGGGGCCCCGTACACACAACACCTACAAACACCACAAACCAAAACCATTCCTTCCTTCTGCACAGACATAAACTGACCCAAAAGACAAGCCATGCCTTATAAAAATAACAGCATCGGACAACACACTCACAGCACTACATACATCAAACAAAAAAGGGCAGAACAAACGCCAGAACAGAAACACACTGCGCAGCAGAGACACAGACAACAGACAAACACTACAAATCTGTGGCATAGACCTTGACACAAAATGCTTCTCCCATGGACAACTCTATGTAGCATGCTCCAGAGTTGGGAAACCACAGAACCTCTACATCAACACAGCCAATGGAAATACAAAAAACATTGTATATCCACAAGCTCTGCAGAATGCCAGGAACACCACACACCAACAACTCCACAGGACTTCAACATCCCACCCACCAGAACAACCCACAACGACACAGCCATGACCCCACCAAGTAACATCATTTCCAACCCTTACATACTCAGACTTTCTCGCATCTCCTAAATAGGGCACAGCAACGCGTGCCGGGTACAGCTAGTTTACTATATTTTGCCATGTTTCTCTACATGATCTGTTGGCATTCCGGAAGGCGCGCAAAACTTTCCTGTTTCAGCAGGCATTTGGTCTTGCCCTCCCATTTTATATGCACAGCGCCTGTTGAGCTGTATTTTATGTAGTTAATTCTGTTTTATCGTGTTATATCGTGTTCTTATTGTGTTTTTTATTTTGTGATTTCACTGTTGTAAGTCGCCCCGAGCCAAACCAGGAGTTGCAACTGATAAGTGCAAATAATAAATAAATAAATATATTTTAAAACTGTTTTACATGTCTGTAAAGGGATCAACTTTGGCACTTAATGTCCTGGTTTGGAAATGCATGAGAAAAACTTTTGTCTTAAACCAGAGTTGGTGACTGTGACAGTGAACATCTTTCCTTGCTTATTTGTTTACTCATTCACATAAGACTTGCATGGATCCTGACTGAATTTCAATTTAAAGGAGCATGAGAATGGAGAAATACAGACAAAACATTAATTCAGGATTATACCTACCTTATAGTGAACCTTAATGTTTGAAAAGAAAATTTGAAGGGGAATACTTAGATCAGGAATTGTTATTGGACATACCACCTTTGATACAGGTTGAATTTCTGTTATCCATAATCTCAATAATGAATGAAGGAAGCAAATATTTATATCCCTAATCACAGTGCAGCATTTCTTCTATGTGAAAAAAGGCACTCATCCCAAGAAAATGATATTTTCTGTGTAGTAATAGTTTCAGAAAACAGTACAAGTGCTATATGTGTGCAGAATATTGCTGTTTTCTATCCAGGAAATGCTGGATATGTATTTTTGCATACAAAATAAAATTATTTTTGCACACAAAAACCATTGTCTATATATGCACAAACATGTACAGATTTGCATAGAAGAAGTCTCAAACAGCTTATTTTCTCATCCATGTAGGATTCTCTTCATCAGTGTTTATTTATCCATGTTTGACCATTTAAATTTTGCTAATATTCTTTCCATTCCTAAAGTGTAAAGTTTGCTGGGTCTGATATGACCTACATTTTTTTAAATCTAAAAGTATATCTACAGTTTAACAGTAGAGCTTATTGTATTTTCCATGCACCAAAGTTCACATTCTATCTTCAGCAAGAATATCTGATTGACCATAAATAGTTGTCAGTCTAACAAAAATGTCATCTGGGATAGGAATGCATTTCCCAGTTTGTTTGTTTTGTTTCCTGAACTGAAATTTCAACAGCAGCTGAAAACAGGTCTCAAAACAGATATTGTAGACACAAAAATAATCAGTGCCATGTTTTGCAGATATGTTTCATGGTGAAGGCTAAGTGCATAGAACAGAAAATAATATATAATCGTTAGCCCATTGTCCAGTCATTCTGTTCAGTAAGAAAATAAGCTGTCAGTATCAAAGTTTGAAGACACATAACAGCAGCTTTGCATATCACTGCTTACATGAGAAACTGCCTGAAAACGTTATGGGTTCTATCTTACATTCTACAGAAATCCATAACATTAATTTAAGGACCTCTTCCCATTGTTCAAGGGGGTAATGCTATTGTTTCAGCAGTCACTGACAAAAGAAAAGGCATGCTGGGTGCCTTGTGGCAGGCAGCACAGCCTTCCCCCATCATATGGTGGGGATAGGACAGGGTGTGTTAGCACCATGTCCCCATCATATAGAAGAAAGGTCAGGAACAGTGGCGGCATGCATTGTCCCACCACCCTTTTCCCCATTCTATGGGGAAGAATGGGAGGAAAGTGCAGGTAGCTCCATTAGAGCTAATAAAAAAAACACTTCCCTCCCCTTGGTGGAGAAGGAAGCGTCTTTTAATGCTTCCCCTCCACTTTGGGCAAGAGCCATCCCTACCGTTCAGTTGATTTGAGATGTCATGAACAGAAAACAAAGTGTTTGTTTTTTTAAATATTATTACTGTGGTATTTTTTATTGCAGGGATGGGAGGATACAAGTGGAAGTTAAATGTCTTGGGCCATCTCTAATGATGCGGTTTAAGAGGGACTGCTCATTTGGCTCAGTTTAAGAAGCTAGTTATGTCAGAAAGATTTTAAATTGTAATGCTGTTCAACTTTGGCCATGGAATCAAAGTGAAAAAGGAAGAGAATGTATTTAAAGCCATCCCAAAGGTGCAACTATCCAATTAGTATCACACAGTCAGTTCTACCTGAGTGCTCACATGTACCTGGAACTTCTGCCAAATACTGCCCTTCAAAAGCCCTTGTGAGGTGTTCAGGAACAGCACTTGAATCTCTTGGTCTTGGATTACTTCCCACTCACAACACTGCATTGCCAAAATTGTGAACCTCCCACAGTTGGAGTGTACTGAACAATTATTTCCTGACTATAATGCATAACTAAAACCTAGTTTTCTTCTTAATGATTTGAACGAGTGGTTCTCAAATGATTCAAAAGCATTAAATAATGCATAGTATGGAAAAGAAGGACATGTGAGTAACTATTTTCTCCTTTTTTGTAATATTAGAACTCTATGTTAGAGTTAACAACCTTGTCCTCACTAACTGTGAGTTTGCATGTTACTTTATATGAATTTAGGCATAGCATCTACTACATTTCTCTCCTCCACATCTCATTTGAATTAAACTATATTGTGACTGCACACAAATAAAAGTTGTGTTTGACTATATGAAAGCAAGCAAATAAGACTACTCAATTTCTTTTTCTCACCTAGACCCTGTGATGTGTGAGTGTATGAGAGAGAGAGAGAGAGCATGGGACTTATTGTAGTTTAGCTTTTGACTGACCTGTTTGATTACTTTGCTTCAAAGATTCCCTACTATGTCTCATATTTCCCAACATTCAGGTATACAATAGTATTCACTGATGGGAACTATTTTTAAATTTTGTGAGAAGGCCAAACATGTTAGAATAGGCTTTATAATTTGGTCTTTGTTTTGAATTTTGATGATGATTTTGGTATTAGAGGGAAGAATGGGTGAACACTTTACTGGTAAGGAAGGACAAGGTATGAATGTCTTCAACCCAAAGGACAGGTGGTCACTGCAACAGGAGGGGTGGAAGGGGGGAAATAGTGTAATGGGGGACAATTACTGTAGGCACAGTTCTGAAGTGTATGTGTTTTATGTATACATATATGTGTAGATTTTGAGAGAGGGAAGGGATGGGAAGCAAGCATACAAATGATTTGTTTTTTATCTTGATTAATAATGTAATTTCTGCAATATGATTGTAAAAACATTTGAATCTGGAATAAACAGCTATTAAAGGGGGGGGTTAACTGATGGGGAATTCAGAAATGAGAAAATGATGCAGTTCTTCAGTCAGCACTTATTTAGACTATGTGTTACCAACAGACACAATGATGAATATCCCCAGCATGTGCAGTTTTAAAAGAGGATTACACGCAGCCATGAACATATGCTACAGCAATGCCATGTATAGGAAGTGAGTAGTGTCTAGATAAGAACATTGCCAGTGTTAGCAAGAGGATCTGAAAACAACAGGAGAAATACCACTCCTTGCGGTTCCACAGCAACTTGCTTTACATCTAGCTATGCCCCCATCTACACTATTTAGGTTGGTATGAGTGCAGATCAGTTTGCAGGAAATTACAAAACATACATTGGCACCTGATTCAACCCAAATAAAATAGCTTAATGAGGCTTTCCCCTGCATTCTGGCAATGCAGACACCTATAGACAGTTCTTATGGTGTCTCTGTCAGACTTTCAAAATTATTAACAATGGCAAATCACTGAGGCCTTTAGGCCTGGCCACAGGACAGTCACTCACGTGTAGATCTCAGACACCCTGTAGAATATCAGAGTCACATGTCTGAGATGGTGACTCTGGAGGAGGGTATAGAACAGGCACAGACAAACTTTATCCCTCCAGGTGTTTTGGACTTCAGCTCCAACAGTCAGGACTAGATGCCCATGTGATCTCTTTTAGCTCTACTGTATGATTTTATGATTATATATTATATATTTATTGTACTTATTAATTTTTTCTATATTGCTCACTATTCTGAAATTTCAGGGTAGCAAAGATAATAATGCTTGCTAAGACAGAAAAACACAACCCTCCAGATGGATAAACCCAAAGAAGCCATGTCCCTGAATCTGCAGAACCTGAGTGGGTGCTTTCTGGGGTGAGTGTCCAGTCCCGTGAGAACATCTGGAGGCCCTACTCCCTTCCCCCAAAGCCCCCAGATCAATTTGAAAAGTAAAATAAACTTACCTGGCCTCCATTACAGTTTTGGAGCAGCTCTCCTGGTGCGTGGAAATTACTCACGAGGAGAGCAGGGGTGTCTGTGATCCCCCCCCCCCCCAGGCATGTCATTACTACATGCCGGGAGAGCTGCTGGAATAATGTAATGGAGGTCGGGTAAATTTATTTTACTTTTCAAAGGGGTTTGGTGACTGTGGGGGAGGGAGTGGGTATTCCTAGAGTTTTCCAGACTAATTTAATCCAGCAAACTCTGGGAATGGTGTCTGGACTGCAATCACATAAAGTCAAGAAGCAACTGTGGATTCAGCGGATTTATCTCATGCCTTCCAAGAAGGGGCAAAATAAATCCACTAACTAATGTTTGTGGGGAATTAATTCAGGACTGTCCAGAACGTAGTCTGGACTGCCTCTTCTTTATTGCGGGAGTTACTGCAATAAAGGTACTCTCTGGATGGGCCTTTAGTTGCTTCTTGACTTTATGTGAAGCTTGTGTGAACTGCCAGAACCAATGCATCTGCACCTGGGAGTGGAAGATTCCATATTTATTATTCAGCAATTATTCATTCACATAAGAAAAAAAGCATGCCATAAACCATGCTTTAAAAAAACACCCCCTATGGGATTGAGAAGAGCAGGGTAAATATGATGTAAATAAATAAATAAATTTGAAGAAATGACCTGGTTCTGTAAATTATCACCTAAAAGGCTCGGCCAAAGATGTTCTATCTCAGAGATAACTCTGAATTTCAGCACAGACCCAACAGAAATATCTATAAATGATGAATAAAAGAAATTCAATGGTGTGAACAAGGCTTAAGATAAAGAAAAGAAGAGAAAAAGAAAGAAAGGAACAGGGCTTACATTTTCATCATGTCTCTCACACACAGTGTGTGTTCCATATGAGGTGTTTGTTTTTTCTCTTCATATGTTCTTTGAGCTATATTATTCCCCCTCTAGATATACTTCTATAATCCAAGCTAGAAAAAAACAACCCAGATGATACATAGGACATAGCAGTGGCTGTTAAAGGCCGAGAGATATAAATTTGATTAGAATATAGGTAATTCTTATATAGGTATATTGGTTTTCTTAAAAATTGTCCTGTGACACTTCTGAGAAATGTGGCAACAACTTTACAGGGTTTTTTGTTTAAAAAATCAGGATAACTGATTAGTGATCATGGATGTCCTTGAGCCTTCCTTGATCTAGGTTGCATGTATAAATATGGTGTCTGGTTAAATCAATAGCTGTTGGATAATCAAGACTGGTTGTAGCAAAAGAATTATAGAACTATGCAAGAAGCTGGAAATCCCCACATTTATTTCAGGTACAGTAGCTGTTATCAGAAATGTTTGGGACCAGGTGTGTTTCAAATTTCAGAAGTTTTTTTTCAGATTCTGAAGTACCTCTATTTGCAAATAACAATGAGAAATCCTAGAGATGGGACTTGAGTCTAAATACAAAACTCATGTATGTTCCATAACACACCTTATACAAATAACATGGTGGTAGTTTTAGACAATATTTTAAATAACTTGGTGTTTGCTGATGCTAAGAACTGTATTTTATGGTTTTAATTGTTTATTGTTTTTATATAACTATTGTATTAATTGTTTTGATTGTATTTTTATCTTGTCGGCATCTTCTGCCATATGCTACCTGCTCTGAGTCGCCTTCAGGCTGAGAGGGGCGGTATAGAAATATAGTAAATAAATAAATAATCAGAAAAAAGTATATTTGAATGTGATTTTCCTGCTTATTGGCAGGGGGTTGGACTGGATGCCCATGAGGTTTCTTCCAACTGTATGATTCTATGAGCCACTCATGTGGTCAATTTTGAATTTTGGAATATTTTGGATATTGGAATTCTGGATGAGGTATACTCAACCTGTATATGGGAAAGAGTGATAAAAATTCTTTTCCAGTTTGAAGCCTTTTCCACATCACACCACATAGTGCTAGATGAAGTAGAACCAGAAAGAAACTATATGTGCATATCACTATAGAACTCATCATGCCATAATATTTTCAGGTTTCCTGACAATTCCTACATATTATGTTTAAATAATAAGTGATATTAATTGCACTAGAAGAAACACAATTTTCTATCTATGAAATATTTTCTATTTAAGAATCTAGATTATCTCTAAGGGCTCAATATATTATTCGGAATCTTAAAGCAGATTTATACAATGAGTATATTTTTTATAATTATGACTTTTAGAAAAAAATCAAATGAATCATAAAATTCATACTTAGAAGAATTAATCTAGTTAAGAAGTACTCTCTCCCCAACAAGTCTGTCTACACAGCTATTTGCTGTATGGATTTTCTTCTCCAAAGAAAACGTTTTTGCTTTTATATGACTAGATATCTCCCTTCCCAGTGCTTACACATATTTCTTTTAAAAGAGAGCATTATCCTCTACTTGAAAGGAGAGAGTGACAAATTGAGGACAGAACTCATGAAACCTAATGATTCAGCAGTAAAAATGGTACTGAAAAAAATATATAAGGAAGCATGAGGGAAAATAAGAATCCCTGCAGATTTTAGTTAGTAGTAGAATTGAAAACATAGGCATTATGTTTTTAATCAGTTCTAATTGTATTTATATGCTTTTATCTGTTGTATTACTCTGTGTGTTTATTTATTTATTTATATTTGTAATACGGCATTGAATTTTGCCATATCTGTAAACTGCTCTGAGTCCCCTTCGAAGTGAAAAGAGTGGGGTAGAAATATAGTAAATAAATAAATAATAAATTGAAAGGAGTGTTTCAGTCCAAATAGACTAGTGCTCTGAAATCACTGGTATTTACTTATATTTATTTATTTCACCTTTCTCCTGATATAGAAAACACACACACAAAAAACAGGAGCTGCAAAAGGGCAGCGGTATCAATTGGGAAACAGAGAGATTGGATGAGAGAGAGAGCAAGAGAATGGCATAAGTCCAGGGATAGTGCAAGACACTTGCATCTCCTCCGTTGCAACTCAAATGTTTTGCAATTGAGTTTGTAACACTTGCAGCTCCTCCGGTGCAACTCAAATGTATTCTACACCAATGCAATCGAGTTTGTAACACTTGCAGCCCCTCCGTTGCAACTCAAATATATTCTGCACCAATGCAATCGAGTTTGTAGCACTTGCAGCTCTGCCGTTGCAACTCAAATATATTCTGCACCAATGCAATCAGGTTTGTAGCACTTGCAGCTCCACTGTTGCAACTCAAATATATTCTGCACCAATGCAATCGGGTTTGTAGCACTTGCAAGACTCTCCGTTGGCGCCCCCTTGTTTTGGGGGAGAGACTTGTGTATCCTAATGAAGTTGTGAGCTATGCTGATGGTGGCATAATAGCCACCGGTAGGGCCTCCCATGTCAGACAGGTCACAACTGAAGGGTCCAACAAAGAGCGTCAAGGGGCAGGATGGGCTCTCTAGTCTTTTGGCAACCATCCTAGGAGAAGGAAAACTCTGATTTCAAACCCAGGCAGATGGTGCTCATTTAACCCTGTAAGGTCAACCATCTAAAAGAAGGAAACTTGAATGAAACCTACGACCTGAGGACCTCACTGCCACCATCCTAAGTTTGCTAGGGCCCGACAGATGAACCTTTGGTTTAAGGGTGAGGCCTGCTCTGTGCATGCTGCGCTCCACCAGAAATGTCCATTGCACAGGCTCGAAGGACACATCCAACCTCTGAATCATCAATGCGCTTGTACAAAGCGTGGGATGAGTCCTTCCCGAATCTTCATTCACGAAGAAAAGCCAAGAAGATTATTAGTAATAATATTTTACTGACACAAAACACAGTATGTCACAGCAAATGAGATATATATGTTGGATTTTGTATCACAAAATCACAAGTTGAACACTTCCCAAGCATCTAGGACTGTGTGATGCATTTTCGAATGATGCATGCAGATCTAAGTAAGGTGACCTTTTGCAGTTAACAGATTGTGATTTTGTCAATGTTTATTGCTTCCAAATGCCATCTGACATTTTTTAGTACAGCACCCAGTGTGCCGATTGCCACTGGGACCACCTGTACTGGTTTATGCCAGAGGCTTTGTGGTTTGATTTTGAGGTCTTGATAGCAGCTGAGTTTTTCCTGTTGTTTGTCATCAATTTGGCTGTCACCTGGTATGGCGACATCACTAATCCATACTTTTTTCTTTTCCAGAATCGTGATGCCTGGTGTATTGTGTTCCAAAACTTTGTCAGTCTGGATTTAAAAGTCCCACGGTATTTTTGCATGTTCATTTTCCACGACCTTTGTAAGTTTATGATCCCACTAATTCTTTACTGCTGGTAGGTGGTACTTGTGACTAGAGTTGGTCTCTGCGGTTTAAAAATTATTTGAAATTGTTTTAAATTCGTATAAAAAGTTAATGTAATTGTTTTTTGAACCATGTGCTCCAACCCAGAAGTGTAATTTCTTTACCGAACCTGGGGGCCGCCAATTTTCTTAATTATTGTAATTAGATCATATCTCCCCTCTCAGTTATTCTAACAGGAATATTTATCTCCTCCAAAATAGCTTTTCAGGGTACTTACAGACATATCACGGCCCTTTACCTGGTCGGAGGATAATTAAAGTAAAAGGCCTTCCTGGAGGAAGTGAAGAAACAAGGGGGAACCATAGAGGAAAAAAACGGGACTCCTAGAGTGCCTGGAGGACTGAACGGGAAAAAGCACTTTAAACATCCAGAACATCGGGGGAGGAAAGGAGAAGCAGAGAATAAAGGTTGAAAGAAGAGGAGGAGGGAGTGACAAGACCACGGAGTGAAGAAGGGAAAATTACAGAAGGGGAAACCATAGAGAAGAACCGGGACTCCTGGAGCACCTGGAAGACTGAAGGGGAAAACAGCACTTTAAACATCCAGAAAATGGGGGGGAGAGAAGGACAGGAGAAGCAGAGAAAAAAGGCTGAAAGAAGAAGAGGGAATGACAAGACCAGAGTGAAGAAGGGAAAACTACAGAAGAAAGGGGAATAGAGAAGAACTGGGACTCCTAGAGCGGCTGGAGGACTGAAGGGGAAAACAGCCTTCGCGTGCTTTTTCTGACCAAGTCCAAGCCCCTTCTGCCAGGAAGGAAAGGCACAGCTCAATCCCTCCCCACAGATGGCCATCCAGCCCCTGCCCAATAATAATAATAGACTCCTAGAGTTGGAAGGGAGCCCCCAAAGGGCACCCAGCCCAAGCCCTTTCTGCTTTGATGTAGGAAGGCACAAGCAAAGCCCTCCCCACAGGTGGCCATCCAGCCCACTTCATCATCGTCATCACCATGCCACAGAATCCAAGGCATAGGAGGGACCCGCAAAGGGCATCCAGTCCAAGCCCCTTCTGCCAGGAAGGAAAGGCACAGCTCAGTGATACTCTGTAAGTCACCCTAAAAATTAATTTTAGAGTAGGTTGATATATTCCTGTTACAAGAACCTCATACTGTATACGTTGGTGGTACCATTTCTATATGCTATAAATCTTCAGCTCCAGTCAATTGCACTCCAGAAGTGAAGGGAAATGTTTCCCCTTGATTTGCCTGTGATGTCAGCCCTGTAGTGTTTTCCTGCTGTGTGCATGCGCTGGAATAAGAACTAATAACAAATTTCGTTATTAATTAGGTTACATTTCAGAAATTTTTGGCAATTTTTTTGTAAGTATTTCTATTACTAATAAAAATCCCCCCCCCCCCATTGATTTTTAGAAACATGATTTTTTTTTTTTGGATCAACCAAGCCTACTTGTGACATAAGTTCCAATGAATCACTTGGGCCACAGAGTTGTGCCTCTGTTTGTATTCCGTCTGTGCGATTTAATGCAGCAGCTGAGGATATAATCAATAGTTTCATCAGCTTCCTTGCACTGTCTGCATTAGGAGTCATCAGCTGAATTTTCAATCCTGGCCTTAATTGCATTTGTTCTGATGGCTTGCTCCTGGGCTGCAAAAGATCAGGCCTTCCTCCTCCTCCTCCTCCTCCTCCTCCTCCTCTTCTTGTTTAAGTCCCAGTAATCTAATTAGGTTTTTAAAAAACATTTTAAACTTTCTCGTCATACAATGGTCCAACTGCCTCAATAACCATTTTTCTGTTTGAAATATTAAACCCATTTCTCTGTGTGCTTTGATTTACTTAGAGTGTAACCATGAGGGTAGAAAACTCTGGGAACTTTTGTGGCTAGAGAGACATAAATGCAATTGATTGATTGATTGATTGATTGATTAGTTGCACACTTGGATAAGCAAACATGTATTATCTGAATGATGGGTTATGTTCTGACTTCCAATTAGAATTTCATCATAGTGTAATGGAATAAAGAAATAAAAATAACCCAATTTTTTCTCTCTACAAAAGAAACACTAAACAACTTACAGAAAAATAAAATAATATACAACTTAAAACCTAAAAATATGAATTATAATGCCACTGTCACAAGTTGCATTTTTTTATCTTGTTACATTCCAGTCACCATCCCCATAATTATAATATGCCTAAATTCCTGTTTCCTGAAAACTGTTTCCTTGCCTTTCAATGGATGGCCTGCAATCCATGAAGACTCGTGTTAAAATAAACACAATCGAATATATTTTCACTGTAGAATTAATGCAGTTTAACTGTCATGGCTCAATGCTATTGAATCCTGGCAGTGGTAGTTTTGCAAGGTATTTAGTAGGCATGAGAAAAAAGTTATGAAAATGATTCGTTTCGTAAGAAATTCGTAAGAAATGCTACTTTCGAGTATTTCCGCACCTGGACCGCCAACCAGGAAGTGGACTGTCTTTCTCGTACTGCGGGGGCCAGGATTTTCTTAAGTGTCGTTATTAGGTCGTAAGGGGGGGGGGCACCCTCCTTCTCTCTCACCAACCTCCCGCCTCCCTTGCCAATAAGTATTATGGCAAGGCAAGCCCTAAACTCGCTCCTTCTTTCGGCTGGAAGCCTGGAAAAATGTAAACAGAGAAGATTACTCAGAAGTAAATCTGCAAAGGAGGGCACTTTGGATGAAGTGCCCTCCTTGTGGATTTACTTCTGAGTAAACCTCTCTGTTTACATTTTTCCAGGCTTCCTGCCTCTCCTGCCTGCCAGGATCTAAAGCATCAAAGAGTATTGGGATGAGAAACCAACCTAATGTATAATAGAATGAATGCTACTGTAAGTGCCTAATATTATAAGTAATCCAACTGGTCATATACCTACATTCCATGCACATGCAATAATACAGCAGTAATAACAATGGGTATAAGAAGAGGTAAAATTCAAACTGAAGTATTCTGACTGTGGTCCCTCCTCAAGCTGTGAAAACTGCAAAAGGCTCTTCTCTATGAGCCCGGGAAAGGCAAAGCCGGGCACTGGCGTTTGCTGCCTGGGTGCACACACATACATATTCGGGGGGTTGCTGCAGAATCTTCTCTATGAGCCCGGATTCTGCAGCAAATCCCCCCCAAAGAATATGTATGTGTGTGCACCCAGGCAGCAAACGCTGTGCCCGGCTTTTGGCTTTTCCCGGGCTCATAGAGAAGAGCCTTTTGCAGTTTGCACCGCTTGAGGAGGACCACAGTCAGATAACTTCGGTTTGAATTTTACCTCTTCTTATACCCATTGTTATTACTGCTGTATTATTGCATGTGCATGGAATGTGGTATATGACCAGTTGGATTACTTATAATATTTAGGCACTTACTCTATAAGTTAGCATTCATTCTATTATACATTAGGTTGGTGCCAAGCCTTGATGCGCTTTAGATCCTGGCAGGGCAGGAGGAGTGGGCCTCCCTGCCCCTTCTGCCTGCCAGGATCTAAAGCCTTGAAGAGGCTTCCTGAGGGGCCAACTTCAGCCCTCCAGGTGTTTTGGACTTCAACTCCCACCATTCCTCACAGCCTCAGGCCTCTTCCTTTTCCTCTCAGCCTGGGCAAACTTGGGCCCTCGCTCCCTCAGGATCGGGGTGAGAGAGAGGCAGCGAGGAGCGAGGGGGCCTCCTCCTCCTTTTTGCTGCTTCCAAGAATAGAATACCCCCTCCTTCCCTCCTTCCCTCCCTCCTTCCTATTTGGAGAGTCCCATCTAGAATTCAGTGTGATTTATTCAAGTTTTGGCCTACAATAAAGGAGAAATTGATGCTTTTAGCAGAAACGATGTCAGGAGAAAGTGCTGCTCAGTAAAGGCTTTAGAATAGCAGGGTAGCTTGCCAAGTAACAATGACGAGAATAAGCTACTCTGATTGGTACAAAGGCACAAGCAGTGATTCGCCAAAGAACATCATGTGCCTCTTAGATGGAAGTGGCCCTGATTGTCCTAATACTAGCAACGTGCGTTTGTTTACAATGTTCCTGAATGGGTAGATAGCGCGCATGGCAAATGAAGGCTTCTCTCCGTGTGAATGCTGGGGAGAAGTGGCATAGACTTGTAACAATTTGGGAACACGCTGCATCAGAGCAGATAACATAGCCTGGGAATGAGAATTAATACCTACGCAACAGATGTTAACAAATAGGAGTGAGATGCTAGAGAATGCTTTGTTTAATTGGATAATAAAATGAGTTCATGTGTGCCAGCCAGTAACAAGACATGAAGAAGGGCGGGACAACGGGTTTTGTCGCCATTGCTTGTATAAAATCTGAGTGTGGAGATTGTTGGGGCTCTTGCCCTTTAGCAGCTTGTTCTGCCGGGCTGATCCCGTCAGCTGATGTCTTACAAATAAAGTTTGGCTTCATTGAACCGTAGTAAGAATTGTCGCGTTGTTCATCCGCCCCTGTGCTCGCACGGAGACGCGCCTGAGGTAAAAGGTACTGCCTAAGGAGTTTTGGGACTCCAAATTGCCGCTACATCTT